>RJWJ010025432.1:0-23892 GCA_004363605.1 Indri indri
TATTCTGTCTTCTTTTGAAAAGTTTCTGTTCATGTCCTTTGCTCACTTTTTGATAAGGTTGTTTGATTTTTTTTTCTTGTTGATTTTCCTGAGTTCTAAGTAGATTCTAGTTATCAGCCCTTTATCAGATTTGTAGCATGCAAAAATTTTCTCCCATTCTGTAGGTTGTCTGTTTGCTCTTGTGACAGTTTCTTTGGCTATGCAGAAGCTTTTTAATTTGATCAGGTCCCATTTATTTATTTTGGTTGTTGCTGTGATTGCCTTTGGGGTCTTCTTCATAAATTATTTGCCTAGGCCAATGTCTAGAAGAGTATTTCCAACATTTTCCTCTAGAATTCTAATAGTTTCACCCCTTAGGTTTAAATCTGTTACCCAGCGTGAATTGATTTTTGTGAGAGGGGAAAGGTATGGATCCTGATTCAGTCTCCTACATGTGGCTATCCAGTTTTCCCAGCACCATTTATTGAATAAGGATTCTTTTCCCCAGTGTATGTTTTTGTCTGCTTTGCCAAAGATTAGATGGCTATATGAGGATGGTTTTATATCTGGGTTCTCAGTTCTGTTGCACTGGTAAATGGCTCTATTTTTGGGCCACTACCAAGCTGTTTTGATTATTACAGCCTTATAATAAAGTCTGGTAAATTGATACCTTCTATTTTGCTTTTATTGCCTAGAATTGTTTTTCCTATGCGGGGTCTTCTCTGGTTCCATATGAAGTGTAAAATTAATTTTTCGACATCTGTGAAGAATGATGTTGGTATTTTAATAGGGATTGCGCTGAATCTGTAGATCACTTTGGGTAGTATCGACATTTTAACAATGTTGATTCTGCTGACCCGCAAGCATGGTATGGTTTTCTACCTGTTTAAGTCCTCTGCCATTTTCTTCCTCAATGTTTCATAGTTCTCCCCGTACAGGTCTTTTACCTCCTTAGTTAAATATATTCCTAGGTACTTTATTTTCTTTGTTGCTATTGTGAAGGGAATTGAGTCTTTGATTTGGATCTCGGTATGACTGCCATTGGCATATATGAAAGCCTCTTATTTGTGTGTATTAATTTTTTATCCTGAGACTTTACTGAATTCATTTATCAATTCCAGGAGGATCTTGGTTGAATCCTTGGGGTTTTCTAGATATATTATCATGTCATCAGCAAATAGTGAGATTTTGATCTCTTCTGTTCCCATTTTTATGCCTTTAATTCCACCCTCTTGCCTGATTGCTGTGGCCAGGACTTCCAGCACTCTGTTGAATAGAGGCAGAGATAGTGGGCAACCTTGTCTGGTTCCAGTTCTAATTGGGAATGCTTTCAATTTTTCCCCATTCAGTATGATGTTGGCTGTGGGTTTGTCATATATGGCTTGTATCATTTTTAGGTAGGCCCCATCTATGCCTATTTTGTTAAGCGTTCTTATCATAAAAGGGTGTTGAATTTTGTCAAATGCTTTTTCTGCATCTATTGAGAGAATCATACGGTTTTTGTTTTTGCTTGTGCTTATGTGAGGATTTACGTTTATAGATTTGCGTATGTTGAACCATCCCTGCATCTCTGGGATGAAGCCCACTTGGTCTCGATGGATTATTTTCTTAATAAGTACCTGGATTCAGTTAGCTAGAATTTTGTTGAGAATTTTTGCATCTATATTCATAAGGGATATTGGTCTGTAGTTTTTCTTTTTTGCTGCATCCTTTCCTGGTTTTTCTATCAGGCTTATTATGTTGCCTTCATTAAATGTGTTGGGGAGGAATCCATCCTTCTCGATGCTGTGGAATAATTTCTGCAGCATAGGCACCAGTTCCTCTTTGTAGGTGTGGTAAAATTCGGGTGTGAAACCATCTGGTCCGGGTCTTTTCTTTTTCGGAATGTTTTTCATTGCTGTTTCAATTTTAGTCCTTGATATTGGTCTGTTCAGGAATTCTGTTTCTTCCTGGTTGAGCCTAGGGAGGCTGTGTGTTTCTAAAAATGTGTCCATTTCCTCCACATTTTCCAGTTTGTGTGCTTAAAGGTTTTTGTAATATTCATAAATTATATCTTGAGTCTCCATGACATCGATTGTAAGTTCTCCATTTTTGTTCCTGATGGAGCTTATTAGAAATTTTTCTTTTCTGTTTTCTGTTAGTTAAGCCAAAGGTGTGTCAACTTTGTTTATTTTTCAAGGAACCAAGTTTTTGTTTTACTAATCTTCCGTATAGTTTCCCTGTTGTTAATTTCATTTCGTTCTGATTTGATCTTATTAATTTCCCTTCTTTTGCTGGGTTTAGGGTAGGGATGTTCTTCTTTTTCCAGTTCTTTGTGTCGATTCATTAGGTTGTTTGTGCTCTTTTTGACTTTTGCATATAGGCATTTATGGAAATAAACCTTCCTCTCAGGACTGCTTTGGCTATATCCCACAGATTTTGATAACTTGCGTCACCTTTGTCATTTAGTTCAAAGAATCTTTTGATTTCCATCTTTACTTCCTCATTTATGAAGGAATTGTTCAGCAGAAAGTTGTTTAATTTCCGTGACTTTGTGCAGAGATGAGAGTTTGCATTGGGGTTTATTTCTGTCTTTACTCCACTGTGATCTGATAAGATGCATGGTATAATTTCTATTTTCTTAAATTTTTGGAGACATGCTTTGTGTTCTAGAAAATGGTCAATCTTAGAGAATGTCCCATGAGCTGATGAGAAGAACGTATATTCAGTGGTTTTGGGTGGATTGTCCTGTAAATGTCAGTCAGACCCATTTGTTCTAGAGTTCTGTTTAAGTCCATTATTTATTTGTTAATTTTCTGTTTGGAGGATATGTCCTGCGCTGTCAGTAGGGTGTTGAAATCTCCGAATATTATGGTGTTACTGTTTATCAATTTGTTTAGATCAAGCAGAGTTTACTTTATGAATCTGGGTGCACCTAAGTTGAGTGTATACTTATTTAGAATTGTTATGTCTTCTTGTTGAACTGTATCCTTCACCATTATATAGTGACCCTCTTTGTCTTTCATTACATTTGTTGATTTAAAAACTACATTATCTGAGATTAAAACTGCCACCGCAGCCTTCTTTTGGCTTCCATTTTCTTGAAATATTGATTTCCACCCCTTTACCGTGAGTCTAAATGCATCCTTGCATGTTAGATGCGTTTTCTGAAATCAGCAGATACTTGGCTTGTATTTTTTTATCCATTCGGCCAGCCTATGTCTCTTCCATGGGGAGTTCAAGCCATTCACATTTATTGAGAGAACTTATAAGTGTGGCAAATTAGTGTTGATTCTGTTGGGTTACATTTTGTTGCTTTGTTTTCTCTCTTGAGCCATTGTGGGATCTAGCCTTTGATCTTTAGCTTTTGAGTGGTTTTACATTCGTGAGTTTTTATTGTGCTGATCCTTGTGTAATTCTGTTTTGAGTACTTCTTGGAGAGCTGGTCTTGTCTTGGTGAATTCCCTCAGTCTTTGCTTATCTGAGAATGT
This sequence comes from Indri indri, assembly GCA_004363605.1. Taxonomy (NCBI): domain Eukaryota; kingdom Metazoa; phylum Chordata; class Mammalia; order Primates; family Indriidae; genus Indri; species Indri indri. Next base: position 3,450 of record RJWJ010025432.1, read on the forward strand.
CTTTATTTCTTCTTCATATATGAAAGTTAGTTTTGCAGGGTACAAGATTCTAGGCTGGACATTATTTTGTTTCAGAAGAGTGAGAATGGGGCCCTAGTCTCTTCTTGCTTGTAGGGTTTCAGTTGAGAAGTCTGCTGTTATTCTGATGGGGTTTCCTTTGTATGTTACTTGTTTCTTTTGCCTTACAGCTCATAGAAGGGCCTCTTTATTGGCTATTTTGGTCAATCTGATGACTGCATGACGTGGTGTCTTCCTATTTCCATTCAATCTCCCCGGGGTCCGTTGAGCTTCTTGTACCTGTATGTCTAGATTTTTAGCAAGGCCTGGGAAATTCTCCTCTATTAATTCTTGAAATAGCTTATCCAGCCCTTGCATGTTTTCTTCTTCACCTTCTGGAATCCATGTCACCCTCAGGTTCGTTTTTTTCATGCAATCCCACGTTTCTTTTAGGCTTATTTCTTTTCTCTTAATTTTCTGCTCAATCTCTGTGACTGACTTATTTAATTGGAAGGAGTCATCTTCAATCTCTGAGATTCTTTCTTCTGTTTTGTCTACCCTGTTCTTGAGGCTTTCCACTGTGTTTTGTAGGTCCCTGAATAAGTCCTTCATTTCCAGGGGATCAGTTTGATTTTTCTTTGATATTTCAATTTATTTAGTGAAGTTTTCTTCCAAGTCCTGGATTTTTTTTGTGGTTTCTTTGTGTTGGTCATCCATTTTTTTCTTGCATATCATTCAGTTTTCTTACAATCCAAGTTTGGCATTCTTCTTCTGTCATTTTAGTGTTCTGAGTTTGGTTAATGTCATTTGCTAGAGAGCTGTTGTTCCTCTTTGGGGGTGTGCTTTCCGTTTGATTTTTCATACTTCCAGAGTTCTTTCTCTGGTTCCTTCCCATCTGGATCAGTTGTTCCCTGTTGCCTTTAGATTTTCCTTTGGATAATGACATGCCCTGTTTAGTCCCGGAGGCAGTAGGTGGTATTTGTGGGTGAGATTCGACCACAGCCTTTATGATGAAACAGTAGATGCAGTAAAACTATGTGCAGAATGACCTCCCTGTCAGTAGGTGGCACTTGCTGGGAGGACCGCGCTGCAGTGCTATTTTTGGGTCCTGTAACCAGCTCTTGTGCCTCTGGAGAGGCCCTCTTGTGCCTCGGGTGGTGGGTGGGGCCCTGGGACTTCCAGGTATGTCCTTATTCTCAGTGGGTCAGGTCCAGGAGTGAGTCAGGGCGGGGCTGGGTTGGGTAAGCCTGCCCTCCAGTTCCACAAATACTGTTAGCAGGCTTCAAAGTTCTGTTCTTTGCTTCTGTGCAAAGGTGCCGAGAGGGGCTAAAATGGCTCCACTCAGCTGAAAAATCTGGGCTTGGAGGGTGGGGTTGTCAAGACCCGCACTCTGGAGCAGGTCTTGCTCCCCTCCACCCTCCCCTACTCCGTGGCCTCTCCCAGGCCCCTGCCAGCAGGCAGGACCTCAGGCCAATGGATCTCCCCTGGCTGTGACGTGGGCTGGGAGGTTCCCTGGCCGTGATCGCAGCCTGAGCTGGGTGCACAGCCCTCTTTTGGGAGGAAGGCTGCCACTCAGGCACGCTGATCTGCCCCTGAAGGCACACACTCCTCAGTAGGGTCTTTCACAGATCTCCCTTATGTGCCCTGGGGCAGTGCGATCATGACCTGGGTGTACGGGGTCTGGTCTGCAGGCCTGTCCCCTGGGCCCTTGAGATCAATCCCTGACCCTGCCAGGGGGAGGGGTGCTGGTTTCGGATCACCTACAGGGTGCTCAAGCTGGATCGATTTCACTCCACCTCGGGATTTGCCCTGCTCTCCTGGAGTCCCCAGGCAAGCAGTACCTGGGAGGGCTGGCGGGTAGGGAGCTCACAGTCTGAGTTCCCCTCAGTCTGCTGGAGGGCCCCACTAGGAAAGGTCCCGTTCCTTAGAGATGCCTCCGTGTGATGGCTAAATTGTCTCTCTGGGCACCCACAGTTAGGGAAGGGGAAGGAGAGAATGGAGCACTATGGCCTGTGCCAATAGGCTTGGGTCTGTGCCCAGGGAGTTGCCCCGAGGGAGCTGGGAGCCCGGCGCCGTGTCCGCAAGAGGCCACTGCTCACTGGCGGCAGCCGTCTCTGGGCTGGTGTTGGCAGGTCTCTCCAACCGCTCAGGAGCCCACCAACAGTCCGAGATGCAAGGGAGGGGAAAGTTAACCGCTCCACCTACCCTTGTCGCTGGTCTCCAAGCCTCTCGGGACCTTTCTCCTTCCAGTTGTCCTCCGCAGCGCCTTCCTGTGGAGTCTCCTGCAGTTTCAGGCACCCTTCCTTCTGACCCTCACCTGATCTATGTTATTCTGCTAGTTTATTTTTTTCACTTTCTTCTAAAGTCTGTCTTTTTTGCAGAGACACTCTGGTGGCTTTTCTCGTCTGTCATCTTGGCTCCTCCCCCAATAATTCTTATAGTTTTATGATTACACCTGTAAGGTTATTTCATTCAGAGAATTGAATTGTAAATAATGATTTTATAAGGCTTTGTGCCCTCATCCCAGTTTGCTGTGAGATTTTCCTGAAGCACTAATTTCCAGAGAAATTTGAAGATGAGAAAAGAATAATTTTTCTAAAGGTAAGCATTTCTGAAAGCATTACTTCTTAGCAGTGAGTTAAGTAGATTATAAATAGGTATGCATCCTGTTATATTTAGACATATTTGGTAGGTATGTTATACCAATATGATTGCATTTACATTTTTCTGAATTTTCCGTTTACAAATTCATTTTTACTGCTACCTCATTTAATCATCATAATAAATTTGAGGTACACAATTGTTAACATACTTCCACATGTTTTTTGTGATGGTCAAATGTGAAAATCTACATGAAATGCCAATGTAATTATCTCCCAATTTAGTAGTTATTCAGCAAGTATGTTTTATGATTATTACTGCTGCTACTACCTACCACCACCATTGAAGCTTCTGCTATTATCACTACTGCTAGTATTAATGCTACTAGTAATATATTTGTTGATTCAAAGAACACTTTAAATTGATTACCTTTTAATAGGATGATATTCCTGGTAATTATCATGGCTATAGGACTTGGCAGTAGAAAAAAGGACATGTTTGTTAAGAAATACATTGCTCTGGCACAATTCACAATTGCAAAGGTGTGGAAACAGCCCAAGTGTCCATCAATACATGAGTGGATTAGTAAAATGTGGTATATGCATACCATGGAGTACTATTCAGCTTTAAGAAACAATGGTGATATAGCTCCTCTTGTATACCCCTGGATAGGGTTGGAACGCATTCTACTAAGCGAAGTATCCCAAGAATGGAAAAACAAGCACCACATGTACTCACCATCAAATTGGTAGTAACTGAACAACACATAAGTGTACATATAAGAATGGCATCTATTGGATGTTGGGTAGGGAGGGAGGGGGAAGGGGGAGGGGCGAGGGGGAGGAGGGGACGGATATATGCATACACAAAGAGTGCAATGCGCACCATCCGAGAGATGGACACGCTTGAGACTGGGACCTGGGGGGAAGGGGGGGGCAAGGGCAACATACATAACCTAAACATCTGTACCCCTATGATAACAAACAATTAAAAAAAACAGAAATACATTGCTCTGTTGATGTTTATGTATATTTTTAAATTCTCAACAAATTGAATAAAGTCAGAAAGTACCTTTAATAATAATATCCCACAGGAATCATTCTCCTCTGTAACACATTTTTAACCAATTTCACATACCTGATGTTTTATACATAGCTGTATTTGTCATGTGGTAAGAAATATACAGAGATCTATATTCAATTGTAATTTACAGAGTGTGGTTGTTAATTTTTTCATATACTTACTGACATATATGTACATTTATATTTTCTTTATAATTTTCAATTTTTTCTGTGTAACAGTCATCTATATCCATGCCTTGATAGATGTGTGTGTTTGTGCTTTTTTTTTCCATTTAATTCAATTCTTGAAGTCTAAGGAAACACATTGTGGAGGGTAGTGGTTAATGGCTGAAAATGACACTCTCTCCCTCTCTCTCTCTGTCTATATATATATTTATATTTATTTATATTTTTGTATATATTTATTTTGTCCAGCCACAATTTCAAATTTTACCTCAGGACTTTATCAGCTAATTCTGTTGCTTTCAACTCATCATCTCTTCATCATTCATGATGATACTGTTTGAATCATTGCTTTTTATGTTTATCATACAGTAAGGCTCCTGGTGCTGCCAAAACTCATTATTATCTCCTTTTTTAAGGTCACTCTTTTTGTGTTTCACTATGTTGGGCCTGCATGTAATGTTGTAAATTCAAGGTTGTAAAAAAAAGCAACATTCTCTTTGCATCGCTTGCAACAACATTGCTTCCAGTTGGTATGGTTGGGTCTCCTAGCCACCTAGAAGCCAGACACATGGAAAATTATAGCATGAATGAAATTAGTTTTCACTTAAGTTAAGTGCTTCTTTGATTGTTTGTTAGGAAATTGCTTTTACAGTGGTGGAAATAAATGGTGGGATAAAATAGTCACTAATGTGTTTGTCACTATTTAGTTTCCAAAAATGCTTACCATGTATCTGTTTACCCATTTTAACATCAATTCTGTCATGTATAATTAATAGTAATTTTATACAATTAGGTATGTTAAAGATGAATTTAATCCCTGAATTTGATCTAAATACCCAAATTGGCAGATAATTTTGCAATAGGTCAGTATTCAATATTGTCATTATTAATGTTTAATAATTGTGGCTATACTAATATTAAAATATATAATCATTTTCATACAGGTAAGAAGCATTGGTGAGAGTGTGATTAAGAGACTTCATCATGACCTCAAAGAAAGTGAAGGTTGGATATTAATTTTTAAAAATTTTTAATCTTAAATTTTGTTTTACCTCAATAACCAGTGAATCTAAGGATATGTACAAATAGATTTCTGTATTCCATATATATTTTTCCACATATATTTTAACAGCATTCACTCCATGACACTTTAATATTAAAATCCAATTTCTCCTTTTATTTTTTCATTTTATTAATTATATTGTGGGTGCATAAAGGTTATATATCTTTATAGGGTACATATGATGTTTTCATATAGGCATACAATGTGAATTTATCAAATCAAGGTAACTGGCTTATCCATTGCCTCAGGCATTTATCATTTCTTTGTGTTAGACACTCTAGTTCCACTCTTTCTAGTTATTTTAAAGTATTCCATAATTCAATTTCCCTTTTTAAATAAACATATGATGTGATGATGGTTTTGTATGTGTCAACTTGGATAGGCTGTGGCATCCAGTTTTGATCAAACACCGGGCTTCTTGTTGTGAAGATATATTTTAGATAAGATTAACATTTAGTAGACCGAGTAAAGCAGATTACTGTCAGTAATGTGAGTGGGCCTCATTTAATCAATTAACAGCCTTAAGATAAAAAGACTGAGATTCCCCCAAGAAAGAAGCTGTTCTGCCTCCAGGCTGCCTTTGAACTTGAGTTACAAGTCTTCCCTATTTCTAGCCTGCTGGCCTTCCCTGTAGAATTTGGATTTGTCATTCCCCACAATTGTGTGAGCCAATTCCTTAGAATAATTTCCCTCCTCCTTTCCCTCACTCCCTCTCCTTCCTTTTCTCCTCCCTTCCTGCCTCCCCCCTCCCTCTCCCCCTCCCTCTTCAAACATATCCCTGATTGGCTCTGTTTCACTGGAGAACCCTGACAAATATATACACTGTCACCATAGGAGAAGTTGATGTCTTTCTGTGAGTATGTGTAAACACCTGCATTTTTCAACAAACAGGAACATTCACTGAGCTCTGTGCAATGTGGCCAATCTGTGAATGTGAAAAGATTGCTGTCCTTCTACAGCAAATGATTTTTCTAGTTTGTTTTAAAATTTAAATATTTAGTGGGGTCTACTTTAGGGTTAGTGACATAAACTAAGGATGCAATTTTTTAAACCATTTACATGTTTTCCTATATACCATAGCAGTAGAGAATTATTTTCTAGCAAAGTCTCTTGAGTTATTTGGGCAATAATTCCATGTCTTAGTCCATTTGTGTTACTATAACAAAATACCATAGACTTTTATTAACAAGATATACTTATTTCTCACAGTTCTGGAGGCTATGAAGTCCAAGATGAAGACACCAGCAGATTGATTGTCTGGCGAGGGCCCATCTTCTCACTATAACCTCACATGGCAGAAGGGGCAAGGCAGCTCTCTGGGGCTTATTTTATAAGGGCACTAATAAATACTGTTCATGGGGGCTTCACCCTCATGACCTAATAACTTCCTAATAGCCCCACCTCTTAATATCATCACATTGGTTATTAGGTTTCAATACATGAATTGTGGGGAGACACAAACATTCAGACCATAGCCCTTCATGTGTTAATTCTCCAACCCATAGCACTACATGTGTTAATTTTCTAACTTTGCATGATCCTCTGTATTCATCCTGATTGAGGATTTTACTTGATAATCTAATTCATTTATGTTTGACCATTAGCAAATAGCATCACTTTATCAAATTTCCGTGAATGTAACACTACCTTTCTGACTTTGTTTCAGCAATGAGAGAATTTGGGCAGAATGAAAATTTTTACAAATTAGAACTTGCTCATCTCCTGATGTGGGTACATGCCATACAGTTTTTGTTTTCTTCAGGAAAGTCATGTTGTGTTCTTCATAGATACATAGAACAGGTGTTAGAAATTTATTCATAGCACTTTCTTTCCATGTTAATTAAATTCTTATCACCATCATCTTTGCTGACTGATTATTGGTAGTGGGAGGGGAACATGTCTAATTTTGCCAACTCCTCTTTCAGCTCTCATCATTTTTAGAGCTCATTTTAGTTGCATAATTACATTTAAAGGTTTTATTAGTTAGAATTAAATAAACCTTCAAAACACATTGGCCTGTTAGAAACTGCTTTATAATGTGTAAAATAAGTGTGTAGTACCTTAGTTGCTTTTTTATTTTGAAAGTTTTGCTTTTATTAATGAATGCTTTACCTAAATTGTGGAGATATAAACAAATAAATTCAAAATTACTTAATTTGGGAAAAAATGGTGACGTAGACATCACTGGCTAAAAATTGAAACACTGGTACTTTCTTCTTAATATAACAGCACTTCATGAATGAATTACATCCTCCTAAATCTTTTTCAAGCTTTCTTTTATACTGTAGGCTCACTTGTATTCTGAGAACTTGGTGGTAACATTTGGAAATTTTAAGAACTTTGCTTTCTGTACATCCTGTGTCACCCCTGTGTCTTCCTGAGTCACTGCCAACTGGAGACGTTTTGGTATGGCTATAATATTTTGAGTTGTTTTTATCTAGTGAGAGGAATTCCTGAAAGAAGTTCCTTATTGGTTGTCAGGTAAGGGACTTTGCAAATAGGAAATCACCATGTCCTAATTAAAAGGATTTTGGGATAATACAGAGTTAATCTGGTGATGATAAAGTTGTTTTTGCTTCTCTGTTGCTTTGTAGGTTCCAAAAGTATTTTCACATGCTACCCTTTTTACTCATGACAAATGAGGGATGTAAAGTTATTAAAGTTCATTAACTTCTGGATTGTTATGAATGTTTACCCACAGGAAAGTTCCAAGTATCTTACCCACATTTGGTGTAATCATTCACCAAATGATGCTTATTACTATTATAACTAGTAATATAACCATAAGAAGTACTACTGTGAATAACTTCACAATTACTGCTAAGATGAATTTCAATTTTTACCTTACAAAAAGTAGGAAATTTTTGGATGTTTAATGCTAAAAAACTTGCTTCACTCTTAAGTGAACTTTTAATAAAAACATGTCTTGATTTTTAGGGAAAATGTTCAATTCCCATTGAAAATGAGACTTTATCATTAATGATTAATTTAGTATTTTTATAAATATTCTCTTCCATTATCTCTTTTTGTCCACCTGTAACTGTCTGGATCTTATTTTACAGCAATATTTGCCACATTCCACCTAGACACCAGGTAAACTTAATGACTTAGGCATTAAAGACAGGTAATGGAATAATGAGGGTTATCCATCACTACCAAGAAGGACTTTGCCTACTTTACATTGTGTGGCTTTGTATATTAAGTCTGAATAGAAAATAACTGTCATTAACATAAATATACATGCTTTTAAGTGGAAATGGATGGCATGATTATATAGACATTTATGTGTCTTGGTCACTTTTTAGATCACAAAATCATTTTGTATGATTCTTTAAAGCTAATAAAAATCCTGTGATGTGAATTAAATAACAGGATTATATAAATCTATAATTGATCATTGAGCAACGTGGGTATGAACTGCATGAATCCACTTATATGCAGATTTTCTTCTGCCTCTGCTACCCGAGGCAGCAAGACCAACCCCTCCTCTTCCTTCTTCTCCTCAGCCTACTCAGTGTGAAGATGATGATGATGAAGACCTACTTCCTCTTAATGGGTATTAAATACATTTTCTCTTTTTATGTTTTTCTTAATAACAGTTTATTTTCTCTAGCTTACCTTATTGTAAGAATATAGTATATAATACGTATACAAAATATGTGTTAATCAACTCTTTATGTTATTGGTAAGGCAATACAACAGTAGGGTACTAGTAGTTTAAGGAGAATCAAAAGTTACATAATAGATTTTCAACTGTGTGGGGGGTCAGCACTGACTCCTAGTTTGTTCATGGGTCAACTATATATTGTTTTTTAGTATTAAATAGTCCATGAATTCACTCTAAGCAGTCTACCTAAAAGATTAATAAGCATCAAGTTGATGTTAATATTGTATAGTATTTTTTTACTATTCTCTATATTAGCATCAAAAAATTTTAATCATTGTTTTAATGATTGCGACCATCACTAGATGTAGAGTTAATTGTTCACAATCCAAGAGAAAATGAATGATATAAATTCATTTTCATAGCTTGAAAGAATGATTTTTTGCTTTTCATTTTTGAAATGATAGGTGTGTTGTTATCTTACTGTCTCTACTGAACCTAGACAACATGTAGGGAAACCTTATACATTTCATATCCTTTGCTAACTGAATGTGGACTTAGTACATTAATACTCTGAAACATTTTACATCTTTGAATGAGAATGTGCTACCCTGTTATTTAATATAAAAGAAACTAAAATGTGGTTTGTGGTATCCATGTATGTTTGATTTTTCTAAAAGTATTATCATCCTATGCACATTTTCTAATCTGGTTTAATCTATGCACATGAAGTCATAGATATTCATCTAGATGAAATTATATATTGGTTTCATATATATAAAATTCAAATTTCTAATTCATGTGGAATATATTTGGTTTTGTGATAGGAAATGAGTGAGCAAAATTTTAAAGTAATCGATACATACTTCATAGACTATCAGTTCTGTTCAAGTCTTTTCCATATGAGTTCTTAAGCCATTAGTATGTTTTAGTATGAAAATGACTTTTGACAGTCCTATGACTTTTGGCAGTCCTATCAAGAAGAGGGGGAGGCAAATCATGTGCCTTACACATTTTTTTAATCTGTGGATTTCTTGAACGATCCTCCACTTTTTCTTCTTTCTTTTCCATCCTGTCATTTTTGATTATGTCAAGTGAATATAATAATCTTTTCACATAAGGTAACATTCATAATTATTGCAGTTGTTTTCACTTTCCAAGCACCAACAGAGTGCATCGTGGGGACAGGTTAATTTTTGCTGCACAGGAGAAATTTTTTGAATTTATCTTTTACCCAGTACTTATTTTGCACAGAACATTTTTACCCACACATTTCTCATCATTGTTTTGGTTAATAAGAATTTTAATGCTTGCATCATAGCTAAAGCATATATTTTGGTATATGCTTTGCTTTTGCCAGAATTATTTTTTGTTTGTTTGTTTATTTTATTTTATTTTTATTTCAGCATATTGCAGGGGTACAAATGTTTAGGTTATGTATATTGCCTTTGTCCCACCTGAGTCAGAACTTCAAGCGTGTCCATCCCCCAGACAGTGTGTAGCATACCCATTAGGTGTGTATATACCCATCCCTTCCTCCCCTCTCCTATCTGCCTGGCACCCGATGAATGTTATTACTGTATGTGCACTTAAGTGTTGGTCAGTTAATACCAATTTGATGGTGAGTACATGTGGTGCTTGTTTTTCCATTCTTGGGATACTTCACTTAGGAGAATGGGTTCCAGTTCTATCCAGGATAATACTAGAGGTACTATATCACCCTTGTTTTTTTAGCTGAGTAGAACTCTATGATATAATTCTTTGTCTCCTTTTGGAGGTTAATTTAGGTAGGTCTCACTAGGTTGTAACTATATGGGGTTCTCACATCAAAGTTATCAGGGTAACAAAACCTTGCTGTTAACAGAAGCATTTGTTACAGATTCATAAAGTTAAGTGGTTTTGGCTCCCTGCTCCCAGGAGTGTTTATTCTCCAAAGATAATTATTATTATTATTTTGCTAAATGTAATGACATTTTAAAGATGATTATGGCTGAATAATGAATATCTGAGTACAGAAGCATTATATTATAAATGAATTTCCCTTGATTAATGTAGAAATGAATTTTAGGATATAGATTTATATGCTTGTTACATTTCAAATGTATTTTACACAGATTGCCTCATTCCAACCTCAAAAAAATCTTTCGTATAAGCTCATATAAGCTGTCTACTGCTACATAACGAATGACCACAAACTTCACTTCAAAGAACCCTCTATCAGCTCAGTTACTGTGGGGAAAAATCCGCATATGACTGACCTGGGTTCTCTGCTTCAGAGATTTTCAGGAGGTTGCAACCTAGGTGATAACCAAGGCTGAAGTCTCATCTGAAGGCTAGACTCAGAAAAGATAGGCTTTCAGTTTAAGTTCCTTAAGGCCTATTCAAATCATGGCCTCAGTTTGCAGGTGGCAGTTGGCCAGAAACCACCTCAGTTTGTTCTGACATGGGCTTCTCCAACTTGGCAGCTTACTGTATCAAAGCTGACAAGCAAAAAGGCAAAATTGAGAGTCTGCTATCAAGACATAAGTGATAGTTGTTTGTATCCTAATCATGGAAGTGACATTCCTCTCAGCGTTGTCATATTCAATTGGTTAAAAGCAAATTATTCAAGAGGAGGGGTATACAAGTTCTGGAATATAAGGAGGGCATGATAACTGGGAACGATCTTGGAATTTTGTCTGAAACAACATAAAATTGATCACATTTATATATTATTGGGAAGATAGGATTAAATGAAATAATCTAACATGGGTTGTTAAACACTCCATCATGAAAGGTTATTGACCATTAAATAAATGTTAATTATTAATATCGTTATTAATATTGATGATATTGAATACTCTTATAAGAGAAGGAAATGTTAGTGATTATTGAAGTAATTCTTTATTATGTTTCCTTAAAAAAAGAGGGGCATAAATTTGTTTCTGTTTTTGAGGAACTGTCTTCTTACTTTTTAAAAATAAACTGCTGATATCATAATATTGAAAAATGTTTTTATGTTCAAACTTATTAACATTTTTATAAAAGAAAATAAAAGGTTCGTGTGTGTATGTACAAACATGTTTTGAACATAGGAACATATTATATGTTTATAGATATTTATAGATACATACATATAAACACACATAGAGACATAGATATAGATACATATAGGTATATAGCATTGTATGCCTTTGTTTCCCTGTGAGTGTGGGTGTGTGTCTGTTTCCTAAAAATTACATCATGCTGCGCTCATTCTTGGATCTGGTACAGTCTGTGAACAGTTCAACATGGATATATATTCATGACAAACTCTCTTTAATCAACATATTAATAAAATAAATATGCATGAGTGTGTGACAAAAAGAGGATTTAAGTGGTATTTTTTTTTTTTGCATAAGCGAATACAGAACTTACCATATGGCACATAGGCTCTCAATTATTTACTACTCATATATGAGTTCTTGAGCCACAACCATATTGTGTTCATTTTAAAAATATCATTTAGGATCTGGTATTCCAAATTCTGCTTCCTTACTTCTCCTGTAAGAGAATTTCTTGAAATATCTTATCATTTCTATTTAACATTTAACATTAGCATCCCACTCTGAATTTTTTCAGAAGATCTCTGTGAAGGTTTTGACTATAGAATGGAAATGACTGATTTGGGGAAATCAGGTATTTAATTCTGTTTTCTTTCCTTAGGAATGTTCTGTTCTTCCCTTCGTTGATTTCTAGACAACATATGCTAATTTTATTACTGCTACTGTTGTGGTTTTTTTTTGTTTGCCTTTTTTTATTTCAAAATATTATGGGGGTGCAAATGTTTAGGTTATATATATTGCCTTTGTCCTGCCTGAGTCAGAGTTACAAGTGTGCCCATCACCCAGACCCTTATTTAGACTAATTTATTTATTCTACTTTCTTTAATAAATGATTATTGCTAATACAAAGGGAAGATTCTGATTTTCCCATCTTCTCTCATTACCTCCTTATAAGTTTTCATTTCAAATGATTATAGTTCAATGATAACTTCTTTTTGCTTTATGATTTACCATATTCAGTAAAGCTGTATACTGCACCATCACCATTGTTAAGCCGAAAGAGGCCTGTTTCATCATGAGGACTGAGTTCTCAACCCTGAGTTTGGATCAGGGATCAGCTCATCCCCTCATTCACATAAAGTGCTAGAATCTGGGCAAATTTCAGTTTAATAAAGGAATGCTCAGTCATGGTAACTGATGGGGGAGGTATACAAGGGAATTAGGAAGTTTGACTTTTCATAGGCAAGAAGGGGATAATAAATAAAAATGTTTTGACATATAATCTTACCTTTGAATCATAAAATTTCTTCTACTTTGCTTTATTACATTTTTTGAAAGTATTTTCATATATTGATATCTTTACTCTTCATGACAAATCTGGACTCTAAAATTAATAAAGTATGTGAACTCAGGTTTGTTATGAAGGATGGATGAGGAAATCCGCAGAAGAACCCTTATAAGTACATTTTGTACTAGGTAAGAAATTACTAAGCAAATGTTATATATTATTTTGGTAATTACTTTTATTATTATAACTTTTGCTGCTACTATTATTATTAATTCTTGTAAATCATGTTCTATTATCACATTTCAGTAGTTGGGACAAAGTGAGACTTTCATGGGCTACATGATTTTCCAGTGTTCTGCAGCAAATGACGTTACAATAAGTATATTTTATTAATTTTAAAAATAGTAATTTCTTACCTCAACAAGTGAAATGGAGCACTGATATTTGTAATGAGTAAGGTAATGTCATTGACTATGCATTTGTCCCTCTGTATGACATTTAAGCATTGATTTCTACCTGTTGGATATATAATTAAACATTATTTGTCATGTGTGCATAAACATATATAGGCACATGTTCAATTGGAGTTTTCAAGGATGTGGTTTTAGACACATTTATACATATTATTTGAATTTAAAACAGACGTTATTATGCACGGTCTTAGGAACACCCCATGAATACCCATGAATTGATAGATATTTATTTATATGTAAATTTTAAGGTTTAAAATCATGAAAGAATGTATTATGTGAAAGGATTGACGGTTGCATATGGAATATTTCTTGAATTTTCCTTCCAATATGAAATTGTACACAACTGGCTTTTAATTATTTCCATCGAACTCATTGACACGCTATGTGTCAATACCACAGTGTAATATACAGTGCATATATTTTGTGCATGCTACTGCCAGTTGTTTAAATTAAAGTTCATTTTTGTGGTGAATGTATTCCCATGCAGATGTAGGAAATAATTCAGAGAAATCCCTTGCACTTTTATCCAGTTTGACATTAATTCTAACACCCTGGAAAACTATAGTACAATGTCACAACCAGGATATTGACTAGTACAGTCCATATCCATGTAACAAAATCTCCCAACCTACCCCCTTTTTAGTTTCCAGTGTCCTTTATGACCTTTTGTGCCCATATATACCTGTTGATTAGCTCCTACTTAGTAGTGAGAATATGTGGTATTTGTTTTTCTATTCTTGAGTTACATCACTTACGGTAACAGTCTCCAGTTCCATCCAAGTTACTGTGAATGACATCACTTCTTTCCTTTTATGCCTGAGCAGTACTCCATGGTATATACATACCACATTTTCTTTATCCAACCATATATTGATGGGCACTTAGGCTGATTCCATATCTTTGCAATTGTGAATTGTGTACTGATAAACATTTGAGTGCTGGTGTCTTTTTGATGGAATAATTTCTTTTCCTTTGGGTAGATACCCAGTAGTGGGATTGCTGGAACTAATGATAGGTCTACGTTTAGCTCTTTGAGGAATGCACATACTGTTTTCCATTGAGGTTATACTAATTTGCAGTTCCACCAACAGTGTAAAGCATACCTTTTTCTCTGCATCCACACCAGCATCTGTTGTTTTTGACTTTTTAATTATGGCCATTCTGACAGGGGCAAGGTGATATCTCATTATGGTTTTAATTTGCATTTCCCTAATGATTAGAGATGTTGAACACTTTTTATGTGTTTGCTGGCCATTATTCTGTCTTCCTTTGAAAAGTTTTGTTCATGTCCTTTGCCCAAATTTAATGGAGTTGTTTGATTTTTCTCTTGCTGATTTTCCTGAGTTCTCTATAGATTCTAGTTACAAGCCCTTTATTGGATGTGTAGCATGCAAATATTTTCTCCCATTCTGTAGGTTGTCTATTTGCTCTAATAATAATTTCCATGGCTCTACAGAAGCTTTTTAATTTGATCAGGTCCAATCTATTTTTGTTGCTGCCGTGATTGCTTTGGGGGTCTTCTTCATAAATTTTTTGTCTAGGCCGATGTCTATAAGAGTTTTCCCAACATTCTCTTCTAGAATTCTTAACGTTTCATGCCTTAGGTTTAAGTCTGTTATCCATTGTGAATTGATTTTCATAAGGTAAGAGGCAGGGATCCAGTTTCAATCTTCTGCATGAGGTTATCCAATTTTCCCAGCACCATTTATTGGATAGAGATTCTTTTCCCCAATGCATATTTTTTGTCTGCTTTGTCAAAGATGAGATGGCAATATGATGATGGTTTTAAATCAGGGTTATCAGTCCTGTTCCTAAAGTCTATATTTATGCTTTTGTGCCAGTGTCATGCTGTTCTGGTTACTATATCCTTGTAGTAAAGCTCGAAGTCTGGTAGACTGATGGCCTCCGAATTTGTTCCTTTTGCTTAAGATTGCTTTGGCTACACAGGGTCTTCTCTGGTTCTATACGAAGTGCAGAATTATTTTTTCTAGATCTGCAGAGAATGATGATGGTATTTTGATAGGGATTACATTAAGTAGATCACTTTAGGTAGTATGGGCATTTTACTAATATTGATTCTGCCAATCCATGACCATGGTAGGGTCTTTCTTCTTTTTACATCTTCTAAAATTTCTTCTCTCAGCATTTCATAGTTCTCCCTATATAGGTCTGTCATCTCCTTCATTAAGTATATGCCTAAATATTTAATTTTCTGTGATGCTATTATGAAAGGTATTGTGTCTTTGGTTTGATTTTTGGCTTAACTGTTACTGGTGTATATGAATGCCACTTATTTGTGTGCACTGATTTTGTATCTTGAGACTTTACTGAATTCATTTTTCGATTCCAGGAGTCTCTTGGTTGAGTCCTTGAGATTTTCTAGATAAAATATCATATCATCAGAAAGAGTGAGAGTTTGATGTCCTCTGCCCCCATTTAGACACCCTCAATTCCCTTCTCTTGTCTGATTGCTCTGGAAAGGACTTCCAGCACTATGCTGAATAGAAGTAGAGATACTGGGCAACCTTGTCTGGTTCCAGTTCTAAGTGGAAATGCTTTTAATTTTACCCCATTCAGTATGATATTGGCTGTGGGTTTATCGGATATGGCTTTAATAATTTTAAGGTATGTCCCATCTATGCCTATTTTGTTAAGAGTTTTTATCATAAAATTGTGCTGGATTTTGTCAAATGCTTTTTATGTGTCTATTGAGAGAATCATGTGGTATTTGCTCTTTGTTTTATTTATGTGGTTAATTGCAATTTTAGATTTGCATATTTTAAACTGTCCTTTCATCTCTAGGATAAAGCCCACCTGGTCATGATAAATTAGTTTTTTGATGTGCTGTTGGATTTGGTTTGCTAAAGTTTTGTTGAGAATTTTTGGGTCTATAGTCATGAGGGATATTGTTCTGTAGTTTTCTTTTTTTGTTGTGTCCTTCCCTGGCTTTGATATCAAGGTGATATTGGCTTCATAGAATGAGTTGGGGAGGATACCATCCTTCTCATTGTTGTGGAGTAATTTTTGCAGTATAGGTATGAGTTCTTCTTTGTAAGTGTAGTAAAATTCAGGTGTGAACTCATCTGGTCCAGGAGTTTATTTTGTTGGAATATTTGTAGTTGCTGCTTCGATTTCTGTGTTCAATATTGGTCTGTTCAGGAATTCCATTTCTTCCTGATTGAGCCTAGGGAGGTTGTGTGTTTGTAACAATTTTTCCATTTCCTCCACATTTTCTAGTTTTGGGGCATATAGATTTTTATAGTATTCAGAGATTATGTTTTGTATTTCCGTGATGTGTGCAGTGACCTCTCCTTTTTCATTTTTAATTGAGTTTATTAGAGTCCTTTCCTTTCAAGTTTTTTCAATCTAGCAAGAGGGTTGTCAATTTTGTTTATCTTTTTGAAAAACCAACTTTTGGTTTTATTAATCTTCTGTATAGTTCTTTTGTTTTTGATTGCATTTAGTTCTCCTCTGATTTTAGTTGTTTGTTTTATTCTGCTAGGTTTAGGACTCATTTGCTCTTTTTTCCAGTTCTTAGAGATGGTTTATTAATTTGTTGATTTGTGAACTTTCTGTTTTTTGGATGTGAGCATTTAATGCTATTAGTTTTCCTCTCAGGAATGCTTTTGCTGTATCCCACAGATTTTGATAACTTGTATCCCCATTATCATTTAGTTTGAAGAATCTTTTGATTCCATCTGGATCTCCTTTTTGACACTATAGTCATCGAGCAACAGTTTGTTTAATTTTCATGACTTTGTGAAGTGGTGACTGTTTCTGTTGGAATTGATCTCTGATTTTATACCACTGTGTTCTGAGAAGATACATGGTATAATTTCTATATTTTTAAATTTGTTGAGATCTGATTTGTGGCCTAGGATGTCACCAATTTTAAAGAAAGTTCCATGAGCTGTTTAGAAGAATGTATATTCAGTTTTATTTGGGTGGAATATTCTGTAGATGTCTGTTAGACCCATTTGTTCTAGATCTTTGTTTAAGTCCATTGTTTCTTTGCTTATTTTCTACCTGGAGAAACTGTCCAGTTTGGTCAATGGGGTGTTGAACTCCCAAGATACTATGGCATTGCTGTTTATCATGTTATTTAGGTCAAACAGTATTTGCTTTATGTATCTGGGCACTCCTGTGTTGGGTGCATAAATATCAAGAATTGTTAAGTCTTCTTTTTGGATTTTTTCCCTACACCATTATATAGTGACCATTTTTGTTTTTCTTTACTTTGCTGTTGTAATATTATCTGATATAGAAATAACTACCCCAGCTTTTTTTGTTTGTTTGTTTCCCATTTGCCTGAAAGTTTGTTTTCCAGCCCTTCACCTTGAGTCTGAAAGCATCTTCGTGGGTTAGGTGCATTTCCTGGAGACAGCAGATACTTGGCTTGTGTTTTTTTAATCCACTAAGCCATTCTGTGCCTCTTCAGTGGACAAGTCAAGCCATTCATATTTATTGACAGAATTTATGTGTGCAGTAGATTTCTGTTCATACTGTTGGGTAAGTTCTTATTGTCTTGTTTTACCTCTTGAGCCATTGTGGAATCAGGATCGTGGACTTTAACTCTTGAGTGATTTTTCTTTGGTGAGTGTCTATTGCGCTACTCATTCAGGTCTGACACTTCCTGCAGGGCTGGTCTGGTCTTCACAAATTCCATCAGTGATTGCTTGTCTTTGAATGTTTTTATTTCTCCCTCATATAAGAAGCTTAGTTTTGCCAGGTAAAGAATTTTAGGTTGGCCATTATTCTGTTTTATAAGGTTGAGGATGGATCCCCAGTTCCTTCTGGCTTGCAAGGTTTCAGTTGAGAAGTCTGCAGTTAGTCCAATAGGTTTTCTTTGTAGGTTATCTGCTCTTTTCATTTTAGTGCTCAAAGGATTGCCTCTTTCATGTTTCCTCTGGCCAGGCTAATAACTATGTGACACAATGATTGCCTTTTCACATTGAGACTCCCAGGAGTTCTGTGTGCTTCTTGTACCAGGGTATCTAGTTTTCTGGTCAGACCAGGTAAGGTTTCCTCCAGTATTCCAAGAAATAGATTTTCCATGCCTTGTGTATTTTCTTCTTCTCTCTCAGGGATGCCTATAATTCTTATGTCTGGTTTCTTAACATAATGCCACATTTCTTGTATGTTTTTTCATGTCTCTTGCTTCTGTTTTGTTTTTCTTCATCTGATTTGTTTAGCACATAGGCATTATTTTCAAGCTCTGAGATTCTTTCCTCTGCATAATCTGCCTTATTCTTAGGGCTTTCCACTGTATTCTGTAGTTCCTTGAATGGCTCTTTCATTTCTAGTATTTCTTTTTGGTTCTTTTGTAGAACTTTAATTTCTTTAGAGAATTTTTCATTCATTTTCTGTATTGTTTTTGTGACTTCTTCATGTTGGGTTTTCTATTTTCTCTTCAATTCCATTGAGTTTTCTTACAATCCATATTTGGAATTCTTCCTCTGTCATTTTAATCATTTTGTTTAAGTTGGTGTCCATTGTTGAGGGTCTAATGATTTCTTTTGGGTGTGATTTTTCTCTGTGGTCTTTCATTTTTCTCATGCTCTTTTGCTGATTCTTTCTCATCAGGCTACTTGGTCAAGAACTGGAGGTGGTAGGACTGGTTTATGAGCCTATCTCCAAGTCCCCAAGGGTTCCTTGACAGTGCTGGGGAGAGGCACGCTGGCCCTGCATTGCCTTAAGGGGTATTTTAGAAAGTTGAGTTACCTCTGACCTGTTTTCTTCACCTCTTGCATTTATTCTAATAGCTTTTTATTTAATTCCTTAGGATTTTTTATATGCAAGATTATGTCATCTGCGAATAGATATTGTTTGTTTCTTCTTGTTCATTCTGGATGATTTTTATTCCTTTGTTTTGCATAATTGCTCTGACTAGAACTTTAGTAAAATATCAAATAAAAGTACTGAACATAAACATCCTTGTCTTGTTTATGAGCTTCGAAGGAAAGAATTTAGTATTTTACCAGTAAGTATAATGTTAACTTTAGATTTCCTATAGGTATCTTTTATCAGATTAAGGAAATTTCCTTCTATTCCAAATTTATTAGTGTTTTTGATCATGAAGGTACTCAATTTCATCAAATGCTTTTTCTTTATCTATTTAGATTATTATATGTTTTTTCCCCTTTTATCCTATTGATATTGTATAATCTATAAATCAATTTTCAAACATTAAACCAACCTTGCTTTCCTGGGACAAATGTCATTGGTCATGTTTTGTAATCCTTTGAACATGTTGTTGGATTTGGTTTGCTTGTAGTTTGTTGAGAATTTTTGTCTCAACATTCTTTTAGGTAACACTACATATTACAGGGTGTCCCAAAAGTCTCCAAAGGAAAAATTTTGTAAAATTTGTAATGAATATTTTGGAAATAAAGGTACATTTAGCTACAATTTCCCATTTTCTCTATGTATGGTGATTTTGGGGAAACCCTGTATATATTGTAGATATACTATATTAGTAAATGCCTGGTGTTGTAAATGAATATTATTACTCTAGTTTTATGAGGTATATATCATTATGTCTCACTAGATTCTTTTTCTTTTTCTTTTCTTTTTTCTTTTTTTTTTTTTTTTTTTTGAGACGGGGCCTCACTCTGTGGCCCAGGCTAGAGTGTATAGCTCACTACAACCTCAAACTCCTGGACTCTAGCAATTGTCCTGCCTCAACCCCCCAGTTATCTGGGACTATAGGTGCTTGCCACCATGCCTGGCTAATTTTTCTATTTTTTGTAGATACAGGGTCTCACTCTTGCTCAGGCAGGTCTTGAACTCCTGAGCTCAAGCAATCCTTCCACTTCCACCTCAGCCTCCAAGAGTGCTAGGATTACAGGCATGAGCCCCCATGCCTGGCTGCTAGTTTATATTTGTTTCGCTAGTTTATACTGGGTGAACTTTCACAAACTATTTTTAACTTAGCAAAGAGTATCATTGAAATTTTTGGGATAAATTGCCATAATACTACTTGTATCTCTTTAAGGTATCTCCATATGGCTTTCCACAGAGGTTGCACTAGTTTGCAGTCCCACCAGCAGTGTATGAGTGTTCCTATCTCTCTGCATCCACGCCAACATTTATTGTTTTGGGACTTTTTGATAAAGGCCAGTCTCACTGGAGAGAAGTGATATCTCAT
>RJWJ010025433.1:0-23896 GCA_004363605.1 Indri indri
GTCTCTACCAAAAAAATAGAAAGAAATTAATTGGACAGCTAAAAATATATATAGAAAAAATTAGCCGGGTATGGTGGCGCATGCCTGTAGTCCCAGCTACTCTGGAGGCTGAGACAGTAGGATTGCTCGAGCCCAGGAGTTTGAGGTTGCTGTGAGCTAGGCTGACGCCACGGC
This sequence comes from Indri indri, assembly GCA_004363605.1. Taxonomy (NCBI): domain Eukaryota; kingdom Metazoa; phylum Chordata; class Mammalia; order Primates; family Indriidae; genus Indri; species Indri indri. Next base: position 175 of record RJWJ010025433.1, read on the forward strand.
ACTCGCCCCAGGCAAGAGAGTGAGACTCTGTCTCAAAAAAAAAAAAAAAAAAAAAAGTATTAAAGTTCATGAATGTGACATACACATTGTTAACATGCTTTATTTCTAGCCTGTTTGCTTATTAGGCAATAAAGCCAACATTCCTAGAAATGCCTATTTTATCTTGACTATTAAGTGTTTCCACACACATAAAAAGAGTCAAGTCAACTGTCGAAATCAATTCTAAAACAATATGCCCTTTGAAATCTATTTCTCCATCTGGATTCAGACTCTGGGTTTAAGTATACAGTGGTAGGGAATATAAGGTGACTCTGGATTTTTCATACTACAGAATGAAAAAATAATATCTCCTAAAACTGGGGCTCAAAAATACCCAGAGGTGAGATTCTTTTCATTGGTACTTGGGGTTGATTCATTTAATTTTCCGTTTGCTTAGTTTAAGACCCTGTACTATAGGAACGGTGCAGTAGTGAGCAGCTTCATTGAATGATATTTTCAACACACTTTGGTACTTCGATGTTCATTGGTGAGCCATGGATTATTTCATCATCTGGATGCCTAGAAACTCTGAGTGAGTCGTGTTCTAGAACTATGAAAGTAACCAATGAGCAACGTGGCATTGGTAACCTAGCAGTTCAGAAAGTGTGTTGCTTTAAACTAGGAAAGGCTTGGCACGTAACATCTCTCAGGAACTGTGAACTGCAGTGCAGTTTTCCTTCTCTTCAAAACCCCTAAATACCTCTGACTGGAATTCATTGTGTTTTCTAGTGTTGTTTCTTTTGTATGACACTAATACCTGTTATTTTTACTGTAAAGCTGGGACTCAAATATCAAGAGGTGGGACTCCTCTTAGGTGGGACTCTGTATAGTACTTTAATATAGAAATATTTGGTATCCATTTCTGCTTTGAAAGATGTTAAAAGTGAGTGACACTGAAATAAATAGGTTCAAAGTTGTACCCTAAATAGAGGGATTTTCAAATACGGTCAAAAAGGTAGTCTCTGAAAGGCTAAACCAGCCATGGTTACTAGCCACGCAGTAAGCCAGTGCTGTCTAATCTTAAAAATTCTCTTTTCCTACCAAATGGCATTTAGGATCCACTGATAATTTAATTTCCTGGCATTTACTGTTCCTGGAGATTTATTTGGTTTTTTAACTCAGCTCTTCGCAAGAAAGTAAATGTTGAGGGCAGCAACCTCAATACGGCAAAGCTAAGACAGGGATTTTATGTGACACAGGAAAGACCAGCAAAAATGGATTAAGGAGAGTGATTTTCCACATGTCCCTGGGACAGTACTTTGCTCTGTAGACAGGGAGGCCAAAGGCAGTTTAAAAGCTGCCTTACATAAACAGCGAATAGTTCAAGGAGGCAGGCCCCGAGTTCGTTGTTTCTAACCCAGCTACATAAGGGAACATTCTAGCTTTCTTTTTAGGGAAAAGTGCAAGTTAAGAGCCATTGTCTGGTCTTGGTAGGTCTCTTAACGGTGACACAACTGTCCCAAGTAACTGTTTTGCCAAGTCTCTGGAGATGAGGAGGGGTCTGTGTGTGTGTCATGAGGAGGCAGAAGGTGCTGTGGCCTGTTCAGTGGCCTGATGTCCCTTGTTTGGAGGCTGGCTTCAGGCACTAATGGGGGTTCTGAGTGAGAGTTCAACAGCCTTTGCCCAGGCGGGTGCTGAGATGCAGGGTGTGGTTTCCTTAGCTCACTCTCTGCTGTTTGGTTGCCCATGGCAACAGGATCCAAACAAATTGTACATGTGTTTGTATATATAAAAAAAAAAAGTGGGAATGGAACCCAAAGCGGGAGTTTGGGGCTGTTCAGTGAGTGGAAGAGCTGCGGTGAGTACCGGGCAACTGCTCTTTTCTTTTCCCTTATTCTTTCTGTCTAAATTACACTCTGGATGTTTGCTAGCACAAGAACCATGTTTGTGGATGTTTGAAAAAATAGCCTCAGTTCTTGTGTTTCCTGCACAGATGAAATAATTGCTGTTTATTTACCCGTGTAAATTTCTTTTTCAGGGGGAGAGGAACAAATTAGCATATGTTTAAAGAAGTTGAGAGCTAACAGAAACTCACTTTTTGGTGGCAGGATTCCGTAGGAAATGACTTGGCAGAGGGGGCCGCAGACGCCTTAGCAATGCTTGCGTTGCAGGCATGTTGTCTAGGGCACAGCCCGGGACCGAGCTGGGGAGGGAATAGGATTGTTCCTAAGAAGGGAATGGAATGGATTCTCGGACTAATCAGCTTAGCACTTTTTAAAAGTCATTTTTTCTAGATTATACTTGAAAATTGCCATTTTTAAAATAGCACATGTCCCAAATGGTAACTCTTCTGTGAATACATTGATCCTTACTTGCTTGACCCAAGGGGGATTTGATTTTGGTCACAAAAGCACACATCCCTGTGACAAATAATTCACAGTTGTGAAACTTGCCTGTACCAATGGAGAATACCATTTTTAGAAATCTTCTGTTGCTGTATTGCTCATGCCTCAAGTCAGTAAACTATCTTGGACAAAACTCTTTAGGGTCTATTCAGGGATTAAACACTTTTCTGCCAGATTTCAAGTAAATGTAAACATTTTAAACAAATGAACGAGGCTTGCTTTCGTGCCTAGTGTGGTGTAGAGTGGGCTGTTTTTGTTCAGATGACTAGAATTTTATAGATAGGAACGTGGGGCCTCCAGAGAACACTGTCTCCTCTAAAAAGCCACGGAGGAAAAGCCAAAAGCTGGCAGGAAGGCGTCTGGCTCGCAAGGAGGTGGGCGCCCGCCTCCTTCTCCGTTCTCCGGCCCGGCCTGCCCACGCGCGGCCGCCTTCCCCTGAGGAGCTGCTGCTGCAGACGGGCGCCTGCCTTCCCCCGACCCCTTTGAGCCTCTGCCCTGTGCTCTTCCTTTGTGTAAAACAGTTTCTTCTTTCCTGCCTGTTCATCACACCCTTTGCCTCCTTCAAGTCACTGTTCACAGTGACCGTACTTCCCAGAATCCCTGTCCGGCGACTCCAGCCAACACAAGCCTGGATCCAGTTGTCCGCCTCGCTGTTCTTTGCAGATCAGCAAGGTGGTATGTCTGAGCAGGGCTTTCTGCCATCTCCGCAGGGAGTCACTGGCCATTGGCCTTCTGGCCCCACGGGGCACTTTCTTCATAGCAAAGTGTCTGTTGTCTTGGTGCCTGGTGGCCAGCTGGGCTGAAGGGAAAGCTGGGCCCTGGTCCCCAGACCTCTGAGGATTTTCTGGGCCACACGCAGCATTGCACAGGTGCCTCTGGGAGCCACCACGGCAGGGCGCTCGGGCGTTTCCGGTGCTCATTTGTTTTGCCTACTTGCCCCCACAGGCCCCACCAGCTACAAGGTAGGCACTATGGCTGAGAAGTTCAATTGCCACTATTGCCGGGATGCGTTGCAAGGGAAGAAATACGTGCAGAAGGATGGCCACCACTGCTGCCTGAAGTGCTTTGACAAGTTCTGCGCCAACACCTGCGTGGAATGCCGCAAGCCCATCGGTGCGGACGCCAAGGTAATAGCGTCCCCACGTGCCCATGGACAGGCTGGGCTTCAGAGTGTAGTTTGCCCACAACTGTGACAGCAACTGCCTGCCTTTATGATTTGCCCCATCCCCACAGCCACCTTGAAGAAGCCTCCTGCAGCCCCCAAGCCGTAGTGTCCCTAGCAGTTTAACGAGGGCCTGGACTAGATGGGTGCTGAGCTCTTACCAGCTCTTTTGGTTGTGCTCTAAATATTTCAGGAATTGTGAGGTTTTTTATCTTCACCTCGGTGTCCCTCTTGTTACTCATAAGAACAGTCACCTGGGGCACCCCCCCCCCAGGTGTAAGGGACAGCTGTGTCATTTCAGTAGCCAGGCCCGGGGAGTCAGCCTGATGGGAGGGCTGCTGCCACTGTCCCCCGGCGCCCCTCACGGCCGCCTACCCTCTTCTGTTTGGTTTCCAGGAAGTGCACTATAAGAACCGCTTCTGGCATGACACCTGCTTCCGCTGCGCCAAGTGCCTTCACCCCTTGGCCAATGAGACTTTTGTGGCCAAGGAGAACAAGATCTTCTGCAACAACTGCACCACTCGGGAGGATTCCCCCAAGTGCAAGGGGTGCTTCAAGGCCATCGTGGCAGGTACTGCCTCCCCCTACCCCGGGCTGCCAGGGAGGAGGCCCTGAGGGAGATGCGGGCTTGCTTGTCACGGTGGGGCTAACGTTGCTGTGAGCTGCTTTGAGATTTTAGCATATATATGTACACATATACATACACGTATATATGCGTACACATATATGCTCGCACACACGCACACACTCGGAGACTAAAGAACACACTGGCGACAACAGCCTGTGGCAAGACAATGAAGTGAACAGTATGTAGCGCTTTCTCATTTGGGTGTAGTAAGTGATCGAAGCATGCTTCTTCCTCAGGGTGGGATTCTGGGCCAGGCAGTCCCCAGTTTAATCTCTGGGTGCACGCAGGGTGTAGAGGTGGGGGAGTGGGGAATCAGGCATTGAAGCCCAAAATAGTAATGCTGGGGTCCCCGCCCATGACGGAATCCTGGGTTGGCACAACCTCAAGTAGGATGTGGGTAGGTTAGTTGGAGGCGTGAGGCCAGTAACTGCAGGGCCTGCATCCCTTCACCTCCGGAGGGTCTGGGAGGGGAGCCCAGTGGATGCAGCCCCCTGCAGAGCCTGTCAGTGGGGCTATCGATTGCTTTCCCTGCAGGAGATCAAAATGTGGAGTACAAGGGGTCCGTCTGGCACAAAGACTGCTTCACCTGCAGCAACTGCAAGCAAGTCATTGGGACTGGAAGCTTCTTCCCTAAAGGGGAGAACTTCTACTGCGTGACTTGCCACGAGACCAAGTTTGCCAAGCATTGCGTGAAGTGCAACAAGGTACGTTTTCCAGGGAGTTCTGTGTTGACCATTGTTTCTAGAAGTGTTTGACAGTTTGCAGAGCACTTGCACACACACTATCCCATTCCATCCTCACGACAGCCCTGTGACGTAGGAATTATTATTCTCGTTTTACAGATGAGGAGACTGGGATTCCAAAGCAGTGCCGCAGCCGAGTCAGGCTGTCGGTGTGCCCGCTCACTCTGGTGGCGTGGGTGGCTCACACTGTGCTCTGAGCCAGGCAGCCCAGGCTCTAGGGGCCTGCCTCTGCCACTTAGTTCCTGTGTAACGTCGCAGAGGGGCTCGCCTTCTCTGAGCCTTGGTGTCTTCATCTGTAAAGTGGGAATAATAATAGCCCCTGCCTCCCATGGCTGTTGTGGAGATTAAATGAGATATTGTATACCAAAGCGCCCAGCACGGTGCCTGGCACGTAGTAGGCATTCAACAAAATGGTTGTTGAATCTGAATCCGGTGCTACACTTCCTGGTCTAGGCCATCACATCTGGAGGAATCACTTACCAGGATCAGCCCTGGCATGCCGATTGCTTTGTGTGTGTTACCTGCTCTAAGAAGCTGGCTGGGCAGCGTTTCACCGCTGTGGAGGACCAGTATTACTGCGTGGATTGCTACAAGAACTTTGTGGCCAAGAAGTGTGCTGGATGCAAGAACCCCATCACTGGTAGGCTAAAGAGTCCTTGCTAAGTCTGCCAGGCTAGGTTTTACGCATGGTATCCATCTCTCATTTTCCTATGTCGTCGGTTTCATCCACAAAGGCTCCCAAAGAACGCCCTTCTCTCCCTGCCATTGTGGTCCCAAAGGCCCCCCAAGTGCTTGGATTTGTCCCCCAGGCCAGGCTAGCCTTTGCAATACAGAACACTTCCTGACTACTGCTGACTAACTTAACAGTGCCGAGTTCACGAGCCTGAGACCCACAGCCACACTGTCACTGCGCAGGGGATTCTGCGGGGGCGGGGATGGGAGGAGGGTGGAAACGGCGTGGGGGGAGGGGGAGGGAGGGCGGCTGGAGAGCGATAACCTGGGATCATAACACCCCATAGCTGCAAGCTAGTTCAGAGGTGCCTTTTGGCAGGTTTTTTTTTCCTTTTTTTTTTTTTTTTTTTTTGCGATCAGCAAAGCTAATCACGTCATTCCTCATCTCGCGGCCGCGGTCCACGTGCCCTGGGCCCTTTCCCCTGCCTCCAATTTTCCCATCTCCCCGGGGAGCCTTGAAATGTACATTTGAGAAGACTTTTGCCATCCTCAGGGAAAAGGACTGTGTCAAGAGTGAGCCACCCAGTCTCTAAAGCTAGGAAGCCCCCAGTGTGCCACGGGAAACGCTTGCCTCTCACCCTGTTTCCCAGCGCCAACCTCCGGGGCAGGCATCCGGGTGGAGAGAGGACTTGTCCCTCGTGGGTGGTGGTTCTTTATAGAAAAAATCGAAGCTTAGCAGCTCCTCGAGGCCCGGTAAGTGCACACCCCACGAACAGCCCAAGTTTGCCTCCTGGTGGCCACTTTGATGCCATGGTCCTGACCTAAATCAAAGAAACTGGTTATGCTGGGAGGTCGGTGCGCGTCACAGGGCAGTAGCGCGGTGGCATGGGAACGTGGGGTCTTTAAATCAGGGAAGCCCTTGGCTGAGCTCCGGCATCTTCTCAGGTTCTGGAGAGCTGTAGCAGGGTCGCGGCGGCGTGGGGGACAGTGGCAGCGTGGGGGACTGTGCACGATGGAGCAGAGGCGGGGGCTGGGAGCCAGGCAGACACTGGCTCTGTGTGCTTGTCGATCTGTGAACGGGGCAAGTCGTCATTTTATCTCTCTGAATCACGACTTCCTCACCTGTATTCATTCAGCTGTCTCTCTTGTTTTCTTTTGTTTTTTCCCAGGGTTTGGTAAAGGCTCCAGTGTGGTGGCCTATGAAGGACAATCCTGGCACGACTACTGCTTCCACTGCAAAAAGTGCTCCGTGAATCTAGCCAACAAGCGCTTTGTTTTCCACGAGGAGCAAGTGTATTGCCCCGACTGTGCCAAAAAGCTGTAAACTGACAGGGGCTCCTGTCCTGTAAAATGGCATTGCAGTCTTGTTCTCTGTGTCCTTATGCTCTGCCCTACACCATCTATAGGGGAAGAGTGGTCTTTCACCTCTTTAAAGTTGCTCCTTCTTTCTTTCTCCCATTTTACAGTATTATTCAAATAAGGGCACACAGTTGATCATACTAGGATTTAGCAAAAAGCAACCCTGCAGCAAAGTTAATTTCTCTCCAGCTGCAGTTAAAAAACGAAAACTTAGATAGATTGACTCTTCTGCATGTTTCTCATAGAGCAGAAAAGTGCTAACCATTTAGCCACTTAGTGATGTAAGCAAGAAGCATAAGAGATAAAGCCCCCACTGAGATGCCTTTCATGGCTCAGCTGGGACCCACCGTGTAGTCACACGACACGCAAGAGTTGCAGCGGCTGCTCCAACTCACTGTTCACCCTCTTCTGTGAGCAGAAAAGAACTTACTGACATGCATGGTTTAACTTCCTCATGAAAACTCTTACCTTCCTTCTGTTCTTTTGTGCTTTTAAATGACTAATACGAATTTCCAGAAAATTAACATTTGAACTTAGCTGTCATTCTAAACTGACCTTTCCCCTGTACTAACTTTTGATTTCCACGTGTGGCATGTTTTCTGAGCGTTCCTGCTTTAAAGCATGGAACGTGCAGGTGATATGGAAAGTGTAGGCAGATCTGAGAAAAACGAGCCTGTTCCAGAGGAACATCGTCACAGAGGATACTTTCGGAAGCTTAACAAAACTAATCCTGCTGTCCTTTTTATTGTTTTTAATCAATATTTTTCGTTTTAACCAATAGCAGAATATTTTATGGGTTTGGAAACTTGCATGAAAATCTTCTAGCCCCCCTCAGACGTTCTTGCAGTGTTGAAATTCATCCTACAAAAGTAACCGTCAAACTCTAGAGGTGTAGCTGAGCAGGCGCCAGGGCTGTCATCAGCGTGGATCTGACATTTCGAAACAGTGACTAGTTGAACCCCTTGTAACATAGTAGTTGCCTGCTCTTTGTTCATGTGTTAACGAGGACTGTAAGTCCCTTCTCTTGTGATTCCTAGGACTTTCCTCAAGAGCTTAGCTGGATCTCTGGGGGAGTGGGGAGGCCACCATCCTCACAGGCAGAACCGGATTCCACCTACTGCTTACCTGAAATGCAGGATCACCTACTTACTGTATTCTACGTTATTATATTACATAGTATAATGAGACAATATCAAATGTAAACATGTAATGACAATACATATTAACATTCTTGTAGGTGTGGTTATAGAAGCTGATGCCTCATTTCTACATTTTGTCATTAGCTATTATCATCTAATGTTTCCGTGTATCCTTACAGAAATAAAGCAGCAAATAAATAACTTGCCTCCTGTCTTTTAATTCTGCCTGGTAGAACCACTGTAAGGTGATAGTACTTACCAGAAAACTGAGTACTAACTAGTACTAACCCAGAAAACTGAGTGGCTTTTTTCCTTTAAGAATATACTCAGTCCAGTGCAATTGCATGGAGCATAGGAATTACAAACAAACCAAACCTGTAAAACCTTTTGGTCCAGTTAAAGAAACAAACGAACAAACAAACAAAAACCAGAAACTATTCTGGCCCAAAATAGCATTTCCTAGGTTTTCACATTGCTGGAAAGGGATGAATTGATTTTCTTTGGCCAGGATGGGGGGGACTGGGGAGAGAATCCCAGACGAAGCGTGTCACTGAGAAGCCATCTTGGCCCATTCGGTTGGGTGCCTCCTCATTGCCCCGTCCCCTGGTGCCCTCTGGAGCCCAGGGTCCAGGCTGAACACTACCATCTCCTCACCTGCAGCTGCCTCCATCGTCTGGCCTCAGTGAGACCCTCGCCCCTCCTAGTGGATGTGGCTTATTGGGGATGCTGCTTTTTTGGGCCCCTTTACTTCAATTCAGTTAGGGGTGAGGGGTGGGAACGGAGTAGCAGAGGTGGAAGTTGGTCTGGTACTTCTAGATCAGCACAACACGCTGGGGTATTTGGTTCACCTCGGGTGCTCGTGTTCTCAGGTCATTTAACCCACTCATGCCCACGTGGTCCTTTCAAGACAGCACAGAAGGCCCAATGCAGCAGGCGTGTGCTGCACTCTCCTGGTGGAAGGGTCCACAAGCCACAAGGGCACCTCATCAAACTACATGTCAGCTACAGGCACAGTGGGGAGGGGGCAGAAGGAGCAAAGGGCAAAACCCCTTTTGGTGCTAACATTTGCCTTCTGAGAAGGGACTCAAAACCTGTGAGCAAGAAAGCATGAGCATTTTTTTTTTTTTTGAGACAGAGTCTCACTCTGTTGCCCAGGCTAGAGTGCCGTGGCATCAGCCTAGCTCACAGCAACCTCAAACTCCCGGGCTCAAGCGATCCTCCTGCCTCAGCCTCCTGAGAAGCTGGGACTACACGCGCGCTAATTTTTGTATTTTTAGTAGAGACAGGATCTCACTCTTGCTCCGGCTGGTCTCGAACTCCTGACCTCAAGCTATCCTCCTGCCTTGGCCTTCCGGAGTGCTAAGAGTACAGGTGTGAGCCACCTCGCCTGGCCAAAACCATGAGCATTTTTAAGAACATGGAACACCCTCCTGTTTGTGTCTCTCTAGAGAAATTAGCTGTTAAGACCTTTAAACCTATGAGGAGTCTCGTCATTTGGGGCCCCGGGGCACAGGGGTGGTTGGGGAATTGAGAGCGGCGGCCCCCTCTGCTCCTGGGTTCCCCAGCAGGCTGAGTTCCTGAGGCTGCAGCAAGGAAAGGAGCCCCGAGGGGTGGGCCTGGGATGGAGGGTCTCCCCCCACCCCTTCACCGAGGACTTTGGCCAGTGCCCTCCACCTCTGTTGGCCCCATTTCAGCCGAGCCCTGGGCCTTCTCGGCAGCCAGACTCGCCCTCCTCTACGCAATGCTCCTTCCCTTCCTGGAACTCTTGCTCTCACCGTGCCAGTTCCTTGCCCTCCAGTCCACAGACTGCTCTAACTGCTTCTCTCAGCCCCTGCCTACCCTGACTTCCCTCCCCATCCGCCCTAGGGTCCAGCCTCTAGCACTTCAACTGTTCTTGCCCCTCCTCACTCATGTTAGCCCTCAGCCCTTCTACCTTGCTTGGCCTGCAAAACCTGAGCTGATGGCCTGAGCTCTGCTCAGGAAAAGCCACACTGCCTGAAGTTCCCGGTGCCACCATTCCACCACTTGGTCCATATTCCCAACAGATGGCTTCCACCACCTGCTGCCCCGGGACACTGAGGCCTGTGGGGAGCCTACCCATAGCTGTTGCTTGCCACGCGATGCCTGCCCTTAACGGAGCAAGCCCCGACGGGCCTACACACGCTATAGCCCATCCTCACTGCCAGCACCTGCACCATCGTTCCCATTTTTCACATAAGAAAACAGAAGTTCAGAGAGGTTAAGGAGCTTGCCTAAGGTCACACAGCTAATTAGTGACAAGCCACATTCTGGGCACACCTCTAGCATATCGCTTGTGACAGTGCATTGTCATAGAAACAGAGGAATCGCTGTAAGGAAACTCATGCAGTGCTCAGTACTTAGAAGGTGCTTGTGTTTGCTGAATACACAATTTTAAGAGTGACAACCATAGGCTCAGGAGGAATGAGGGTAAATTTCTATAATACTTAACTAGTTGTCAGCGGAGAAACATTTTTCTCCCTCATAATGAAGTGGATCAGGATATCAAGAACATATCTACTTGTGGTTTACGGGGTGGGTTCTGGAGCCAGGCTGCCAGGGTTCAAATCCTGGCTGTTCTGCTGCTTTCTAGTCATTAGGCCTTGGGCCAGTTACCTAACCGCTTTGGGCTTATTTCTTCACCTATAAAATGAGACTTAAAATTCCTACCTTGCAGAATCCCATGTGGATAATAACAAGTGCTTAGTGGGGTGACTGGCACCCAGTAAAAGCACCCAATAAATGTTAGCAAACATTTTGTCCTCAGCACCAAAGACAGTGGTCTGGTGTCTATGACCTGTCCTGCAAGCCACAAGACACTATGTCCACTCCCAAAGCAGTGTGAGATGTTGGCTTGAGGGTTAGACAGACTTGGGTTTGAGTATCAGGTCTGCCTCTTTCTGGTTGTATGACCTGGAACAAATGCCAATCTCCACAAATCTCAATGTCCTTGTAGACATAAGTGAATACCCATACCTCACGTAAGGTTGTTGTGAACATTTAAAATGATGCCTATAAAGTACCCTTCCTATCTTACATATAAACATAACCATAGTTACTACAACACAGCTGCAGAAATGAGACAGGTGGCTAGGACCCATCCGGAAACACTGTAACTGGATTGGTGGGCTGGGAGGCCAAAGGCAAGGAGGCCCTTCTGGGGCATGTTTCAACCCACCAGGCTGGCAAGGCACCAGAGAGGTGAGGGGCACTGAAAATGACACAGGGATTGACCCCCGATAAGATAAAATGTCACGGGCAGTCGCCTCCAGGCTCTGGCTCCTCGGCCCTAGCTGCTGTTTATGCCTCCCGAGCCTCTGGCTCTGGCTACAGTGAGTTAGTGGCATTCAAGAACGGTGGCATCTCAGAACGGAAAGAGCCGCAGAGATTGTAATGCAGCCCCCCTCATTTGACATATAAGGAACAGGGCTCGGAGAGGGGAAACGGCATGCACAAAGTCACACGTTGAGCTAGCGGCCCTCTCTGCTGGGATTCAGGCCTTCAGGGGCCCGTCTAGCATCCTTTCCGGTATTCCATACTGCATTGTTGTGTTTTTTAGGGATGGGAGCTGTTAAAAGCTTCTTTCCACAGTGTCCCTGATGACACAGGCATAGTAAATGTGCTGATCTGCAGAATCTGCTGGTAGCGGCCAGGGATCTTTCCCCCAGGGCAGAGGACACAAAAGGCTATCCAGGGAGGAAGGGAAACGTGAGGGGAGCAATGCGGAGGGGAAGGCTAGGTCAGTGTCTACCACCCAGGAGTTGTAAACTGGAACGCCCTGGTCCCACACAGTTCCAACGGATGAATCAACAGGATCTTGTGCCAGACCTGGTAATGACGAGGTCCTAGCTCAGATGAGGCGCATGGAGGTAGCACCTTTGATAGGAATGGGATGTGTCTAGTTTGTGCTGATTCAAATGTATATAGAATGTTCTGTGGGGAATGGCTGCCGCCATTCGCATAAACACCTGACCCTAAAAAGATTGAGGATAAATAAGGACCTGGCCTTACTAAAAACAAAACCTAGTGGAGTAAATCATGTTTTAAGATTGAAAACTAAACACTTGTGGGCAAATGAGAACATTTGTTTTGCCGCTCACAGTAACAGTGACGTCATTAAGAGATGAGGCTAAAAAGAGCCCAATAACTGCCTGAGCATGCACATCCAGACTTTAAAAGGCAAGTGGCTTTTCCTCATCCAAGGCGAGCACCGAATGTGGGGTTTAAAAGGTCTGGTGGATGGGGGGGAGGGGAGAGCTGCCTTAAAGGGTGCAGGTTTCTTTTCAGGGTGATGAAGACATTCTGGAACTAGACAGTGGGAATAGTTGCACAACCTTGTCAATGTACACTTTAAAATAGTTAAAATGGTGACCTTTAAGGTCACGTGAATTTTACTACAATAAAAAGAAAGATACCGCCTTGACTATAGGTCAGAGCCACCAGAGCGAAGGGTGACAAGCATTGAAATATTTGCAGGTAGGAGACCAGGGTTTGAAAACTCACATCCTTCTGTCCTAGAGGTGGATCTCTGCCAAATCACCAACTAGATTAAAAGGGAAATCAGAGGATTTGATTACTATTTCTTGAACTTGCTGGTTGCCTGTGTTCACAGCTTGCCTAACAATTGGTGTCACCTTTATACAACCACCAGTGCATTTTTTACTATTATAATAAAAAAAAAAAACCTTGTTTCATCAGCAAAGTTTATTTCATATAACATACATTTATGTGGAGCTGTAACAGAGTGTTTCAACATGTGGCATTTGTGCAGAAAAACATCAGAAACTCATTTGTTAGGATGATTGTCTCCACCCTCTATATGAAAGAGCTAGTGTATAAAAATAGTTTTTAAACCTAAGGCAGCCTGTTCTATCTAATCTATAACAAAGGTACAGAACTTGGAGTAGCAAAGAACTAGGAAATCAGAAAGAATTACTATCTTCTTTTACTAATCCAAGACTAGTGACCAAAAGGAACACTGGCCTGATTCAAACTATTTGTGATTTAACACTGAAAACTCATTAGCATTAGGACAATTAATCTGTATTTGAGTTTTATGGAATCGTATATCCTGTGTGCATACATACGTGTGTGTGGGGGTGTGTGCGTGTATCCATGTGCACAACTGTGTGCCCACCACAGGGCCTGAAGAATAACACTGCTCCTGTACTCACTGGCTGCCAGTGGCTAGAGAAAGGCAAGCAAATTTTGGTTACATATCTCAAGCCTGACACTCTGAAGGACAGGACTGGAGATCACCAGCAGAAAAAGACTTTAAACATTAAACATTTAGAGGAATTAAACATATTCCACAAGACAATATAAGCACTGCTTTATGAACACAATAAAAATAACACGTTTTTGTAGATAACCCCCAAAAGAAATGCTGAAAAAAGCGTGAAAGATGCTGACTGCTCTAAGATTATGCTTTCTAAGATTCCCAGCATTTGAGTATCAGTGCCTTTGCACTCGCTGGCACAGATAACGGCAGAGTTAAAAATATACATATATAATGGTAAAATACAATTTACTATATTTTACAACCTTCATTATTGTTTATTAGAAGAAAATCTGACATAACTCTTGTGAGCAATCCTGAGTCCCTCATGTTCTCTACGAGATCAAATGTGAGTTTTTAGTTGTTCAAATTAATGTCATTGGTAAACAGAAAAAACATTGTTTTAAGATTTCAAATATATACTGAAAGAGAATTAGTCCTTCAATAAGATTCTTTTAGAAACTTGACAGTTATCATTTTAGGAAAGCATCCTTGATGTCCACTCACTCCAGCACACACGTTGGTAGGAAAACACAAGAACAAGAGACAATGGTGATTTTTCAAGGAAAACAAAAATGGATGCTTACTCAGAACTCTTGTGTGGACATAAGAGAAAAAGACATATAAACATCTTCTGAGATATATGTCAAGGTGACCTTTTGATGTTTTCCTTTTTTTTTTTTTTTTTTTTGATGGTCATTTCCTTTGCCAGGTTCAAGTTGGAAGCAGGAAAATTTGGGAAGATGGACCTGGGGGTTGAGCTATCCAGAGTAGACGGTGTATTAATCTCCCAGGCTGCAAAAAGGTTACTCATCTGAACAGAAGGAAAAAAAAAAGAAAGATTAGTAAAGAAGATGCTGGTCTCATGGCAACGTGGCCCTGGCCTTCCTTTGGGCACACCCAGGACCCTGGGTAGCCCCCCTGGATTTGCTGATACACTAGTGTTCTTATAAATGTCCACCACTTCCCCCATACCCAAATGGGCCCAAGTTATCTGTCCTAATTTCAAAGAGAGCTTCTCAAGAAAAACAAAGGCCTTTCGGTTTTGCAAACACTGAGACTAATTCCAAAGGCCTCCCTAACGTTCTGCCCTAAAAGAACATCTGCATGTTTGTCAAGCAGCTGGTGGATATAGAGCTCAGAGGAATCTGAGTTTTAAAAAATAAGTATTTTTTACAGCTGGGAGGAAATGTGGGAGATGAAACTTAGAATCATCTACCATGTCATTCCTGTAGACCCACCATTGTCTTCTTCTCTTCCAAAGTCACACAGTACAAAGACTGCCTTGGGACCACCAGAAGCAGGGGAAAGTTCAAGGTCAACTGCCTTTCAAGCAAAGGGGAGATGGGATGAGGCCTTACCCGAATCAGGAGAAACAGGTTTGCTTCTTCTCTTGTCATCTAAAGGTGTCTGGGGACTTTGGGAAAATGTCATGGAATCCTTCAGATTGTGTTTGTGGCCATCAGGAGGGATATGTGATACAGATGTTTCTGGGTGACTTCTGATGTTCGTCAACTTGTCACAGACCCCCTCCTGCTTTGAATTCAAACTCAGGAAGGATCTTACAGTGTTGGGTCCGTTTACTTTTCCGGTTTTTGCTGTACGTCTGGTTCTTTTGGTGGATGGTCTGGAAAGAGATATTTTGGTTAGAATCCTGATTATTCCTAAACCAAGGCTCAGTGTTGAAGGAAGCCCTATCTTTTTTTGTTTTTTTGAGACAGCGTCTCTCTCTATTGCCTGGGCTGGAGTGCAATGGTGTTGTCATAGCTCACTGCAACCTCAAACTCCTGTGCTCAAGTGATCCTCCCACCTCAGCCTCCTGAGTAACTGGGACTATAGATGTGTGCCACCAAACCTGGCTAAGGAAGGTATATCCTTTAATTTGCTTCTAAGAAATGCTTTGGAAGTAAATAAACTTTCAGAATCACAGAACAGGAAGGCTGAAAGAAACCCGGGAGATCACAGAACATGCTGGTTTCAAATTATATTCTAGAAAGGCCTAGGGTACCACTGAAGCACCAGGGCTATGAGTAGCTAAGCACGGAGGGCTCCAGGAACCCTGTCCCTCCCTCAAGGTGGTCAAGGACACAGCCAGTAAGCTGTAGTTAGAGAACTGGTGCAGGTTTTCTACGTCCAGTGCTCTTTCCACATTATCACTGTGCCTCTTAGCAGACTCCTATTTCCATGGGCCTTGTTTCCAGACTCCTGTTTGCAGGTTAATGTCTTTTCAGGCAATTGCCAAATAGTGTTCCTTTCCAAGAATCTCTTCCTGCTCTCCTGACCTAACTTCCGACCCCATTTCTCCATATGTAAAATGAGGATATTACTAGCAAACTCAGAGTTGCAATGAGAATTAAAACAGGCAGTATAAAATGCCTGCTATACAGCAGTCACTCAATAAATGTCCCCTTCCCTGATTTGATGACACAACATTAACTAGTGTGAACAAAAGCAGTTTGGAGTCAGATGTGTCTGGGTTTGAATTTGGGCTCTGCCCTTTAGTAGTGTCATGTTGGGCAAATAAAGCCCCTAAGCCTCTCTGCACCTCAGTTTCCTTGTCTGCAAAATGGGGATGATGATCCTTACCTAGCAAAGCTGTCGTGGGGATGAGTTTGTTTCTGTTAAGTGTTTGACATAGTGTTTGGTACAAAATAAGAGCTTAAACAATAATATCATTTAGCATTCTAAGAATGCTAATCATAATCCCACCAACTTTATTTAGATAATTTTACCGAGTGACTCACCTTGAACCTTTTATCTGCGTCAAAGGGTCTTTCATGCTTTTTTGTTTGAAGGTTTTCAAATCGCCATTAAAATATGTTTTCGACTCTTTACGAACCTGGCCAGTGGTGGCTTCTAGAAACACCAGCTTGTGTGACATTTTCTTGGCTTTGAGTTTGGTAGGTGAATCTCTGCCATTTTGCATGGCTAAGAAAAAAAGAAAGAACAAAACTAAAACTGGAGTTTCAACGACAAATTCAAGAAACAGTGAAGGCTGTGATCCTGACGGGATGGCAGGGGCCGGGAGGGTGGGGACGCCTGCCTAAAGGCAGGAAGAGTCAGGCAGCAGTACTCCAGGGAGGCAGGCCTGGCAGCCTCCGAGCCGCTTCACCTTCCTTAGTCAGGGCCCAGGCCACTGCCCAACACACTCACTTGTCCTGCCCTCAAAGCACCAAGGTGCTACCTTGAAAGAACTTGTCCTCTTTCCCTTGCTAGGTAAGAATGACAGGCCAGAGGCAGGCCTGCCCCAGCTTCTCATGCCTTCCCCCGATCACCCACTTAGCCAATTCCACCTCTGAGTTTGGTCTCAACTCTAATGCTACCTCCTATCTTCAGCTTTCCTCGATGCCCACAGGCAGACCAAGGGGCTCCTATTGCTATGTTTTCGTTGTATTTTGACCAAACTGCTTTTAACCCAATTATCTTGTGTCAGTATCATTTGCTCATGTGTCTGTCTTCTCACTGGCTATGGCTATGGCTCCTTGGCTACATGCCCACCACCTAGTAGAGGAACGGACTTACCTGATCAACATCTGCTTGCACGATAAATATGGACAGATAGTGTTTTCTGCAATACCAATTACTGCTACTATAAAGTGGTTCCTACTCATAAGGGAGTCAATGACACAATTTTAACTTTTCTTACTGAGGTGGAAAGTGGAATTCCACCTGTGGTCAATCACAGATGCCTTCTGAGTTCCTGAACTATGAAATGCCAGCAATCCTCACATTCAACTGAGAAAGAGCTGCCACCTATAGTCTATTAGCATGACCGGTAAAGTACTAGCAGCAGCAGTTGGTATTTATTGAGTGTTTACTACATGTCAGGCACCATGCTTAGCATTACCCAGATTTATCTCATTGAAATCTCATGTCCACCCCAGAAGGACATTAGCTTCCCCTTTTTCAGATGGGAAAACTGAGCAAAGAGAGGTTAAGTGACCTGCCCAAAGCCACGCAGCTCAGAACTAGAGAAGCCCCTGGATATGAACCTAGGGAGTTTAGCTCCTAAAGGCTAACTAACAAAAACATTAGGAGCAAGCGAACCTGACAGAAACATTTCATCAAGAGAGTCCTCATCACTTTCAGACTCATCCTCATCGTCAGCTTCATCCTCCTCGGATGTGTCATTGACAGATGTTTGTGCAGCCTATGATTAAAAAAGAAAATATGATTATATCTAATATTTAATCACCCTGGCTTAAAATTTCAAAGAAGTCAGATTTCAAAGCTGGATTGATAACTAACTTTCATCATTTCAATTAAAAGGTGAAAAATCAAACCTCTTTAACTGGCTCCAAGAATTGACAGGGGACAGGGACAGGTGGCCCTAGTTGCCATCTTTCAGCTGAAGAAAGATACTCAAGAACGAAAGATTTCCCTGAGCAGGAGCCAAGGGACTAGAAAGTTGGGCTGGCATTCATTTTCTGCCTGCCGGGAATCCTCACTAAGGCAGGGCGGGGCCGATCAGTGAATACCTAAAAAGTTTTCGGCTGCTGCTTGAGGTAAAACTTCCCAGGCCCGTGAGTTGAATGAACTTTGAGATGGTGACTCCCTGCACTTTTTAGAAATGACATTTCTATTCTAAATTCTCATGCTACTTCATGATATGAGTGACTATAACTGGGCAATTACAAAAAGGCAAAAAGTCTTATAGCACAGAATTTACAAAGCACTGACTCCAGGGAAAAAAAGGCCTTAAACGCATGTGCTCTAGCAAAAGACATGATGTTGGGGTACACACATACTTATGGAACAGAACCCAAAAGCACTCACCATAAAGGAAAAAAAATGATTAAATTTGCATCTCATTAAAATAAACTTCTAGTTCATCAAAAGACACTAAGAGAGTGTGAGGCAAACTACAGCATGCCAAGAGAAACCTGCAATACATATATCCAAAGGACTCCTACCCAGAGTAGGTAACAACTACGAATCAGTAAGAAAAAGACAGGTGACAAAATAGGAAAATGGGCAAATGACTTGAAAAGGTACTTCACCAAAGTGAATCTCCAAATGGCCAGTAAGCATATGAAAAGGTGCCTGACTTCATTAGTCATCGGAAAATACTGATAAATTCAACATTAAAACGAGGAGCTTCTATCCAGCGGAAGACAACATTAAGAAAAGACAAGCCATAAACTGGGAGAAGGTATCTGCAACACATAATCAAAAAAGCAGCAGTATCTAGAGCATTTAAAGAATTATAAATAAGTAAGAAAAAGACAAATCAACCCAAAAGTTTTGTGATTAGCAAAAGACCTAAAGAAGCACTTCACACAGAGAAAACATGAAAGCTAAGTAAAGGTAAGAAAACATGCTCAACCTTTTTAATAATTAGGGAAATACAAATGTGATACTTTATCTCATTACTACCAGACTGGCAAAAGTGAAAAAGTTGGCAAGAATGTGAAGCAGCAGGAATTCTTATACACTGCTGGTAGGAGTACGGAGACTACCTTTGAGGCGTTCGCATCTGTCTTTCTCGTCCGCTTCATAATTTCCTCAAGTCTCTATTTAAAGGAAAATAAAAATTCAAACATGAAAACAGATTAAAAACCAAACAGTGGTCCTGAAGGAGTTGATTATCTCCAGGTCACAGAGGTGGACAATGGCAGGACTGCTCCAAAACCATAGACTTAACCAACAGAAGGCCTGGGGTGGCAGTTGGGTTCCCTCTTCCAAACCTGGTTTCAGTTATAAAATGCCTTGAATGGTGACAGTTGTACTTGTTATCATAACATAAACATCCAAATGATAACATCTCACTCCTAATTTTGCATACGTGGAAATTCATTACTTACACTAAGCACATAATACTGCAAACCAATTAGTGCTTATAATATGATTTTAGTCTTAATAGACCATTCCTGAAGCCTATGTTAATGAAAATAATATACCTCGACGATGCCACACTGTTAGAGATTTTTTTACTAAAGAAAGAAGACAGACAGCAGAGGAGGAATGTGTTCTAGGGAGGGATAAGAACTCTCTCCTCTGTGTACATTTCTTTCCCTGGAGGTGAGGACAGCTGCAGCTCCCTGGCTGCCTTGGGGTGAGCGATCTACTAACAGAGGCCTTAAGGCTCCCAGATGAGCTCACGTGTGTCCCCACCTTACAAACAGCCTGCGCCTTGGCCTCTTGGGGAGGCCTGCACTCTGCTCCTTCCCATGCAGTTGCGGCAATTTCAATCCCAGTTTTGAAGAAACTCTAACTTCCACCAAACTCCACCATGATAGGAATGATTCTGTTCAAATAAGCTTTGTTTCCGGAGGTTTGATATACCGAGGCATTGCTGTAATGACCACCAAGGATCCATGAGGGAGAGGTATGTATGGTCACTAAGAGGAAAGCTTTCTATGTAGGAGAGGTCAGATCCTTAGATAAGGAAGAAGTACATACAGCGGGAAGACAAGCAGGGGCTAGCATGTACCTGATTTGTGATTTCCAAAAACCTGTGCTGATATCATATACCCAACATTGTTTTAAACAAAGAATCAAATCCCCCAAAACAGACAGCAAGTACCTTTTTTCTTTCTAATCTTTCTTGTAAATTTTGTAACATAATTCTCTCGTGTTCCTTCTTGCGTTTGTCAGCTTCCTCTTGAGCCTTTATTTTGGTGTCCCCTTTCTAGGAAATTTGTATAAAAGTATCATTAAATCTCAATATATCTGAGTTACATCAGAGAACACTAGTTTAAAAACTTAAATGGTAAAATATTATCTAGCATAACAAAAGATAACTTTTTGATTGAGGGTTCCTATACATATGAAATTCATGGTTTATCAGTTTTCAAAGCACTAGTTAGAAAGGACAAAACTAGGCTAAATGTTATCTTGAGGATTCAGGACCTCACGTATCATTATGAACATCACACCACCTTAAAAGTATATAAGTGATTGTGGAGTTCCATTAACATTGCAACAGGAGCCAAAAGTCTTATATTTCTCACAAGTACTGGGAGGATTCTTAAAGGTACCTTCCTGAGGAATGCAAGGGAATACAATCATTTATGGACATGTAACCAATTCTGATGAATGATACACTAAAACTGGGAATATACATTGGGCTACGGTAATAATTCAAACTGAGCATGGTCTGAGCTTGGTTTGGGAATTTACCTGGTGATTTGAATTTAGATAGGTGAGACATTCTTCTTTGTTAATTTAATGATTTTAAACTTTCAGAGGTATTCATGTTTTATCTTCTCATCTGTCGGGCTGTGTGTGTGGGGTGCAATTATGAGTGCTATGTATGGTAGCACAGAATGCAAGATGAGGAAAACTGACCTGAGATGTTTAATTTGTGCAAGCAATCTGGATTTCCAACTAAAGAACTGCTAATCTACAATTTGCTGCTTTCTGCTTCTTTTACTTGGAAAACATTCTGGGATTTTCTGAGGGTGTCTGAGAATGACCTGCAGTGGTATTA
This sequence comes from Indri indri, assembly GCA_004363605.1. Taxonomy (NCBI): domain Eukaryota; kingdom Metazoa; phylum Chordata; class Mammalia; order Primates; family Indriidae; genus Indri; species Indri indri. Next base: position 20,990 of record RJWJ010025433.1, read on the forward strand.
GGTAATAGGGAGCCTGAAATACAAAAATACAGCCAGAGAATGCTGTATCTGCCCCATCACCTGTCTCAGAGACACAAAATTTTTTGCTTTGGGTTCCAACTGAACTTTATGATCTGGTTCTCATCCCCTGATAAAGTGTCACGCCAGCAAACCTGTAGCAGGACTTCTTGGTCTTCTTGATCCTGACATCCTTTCTTCTTTTTAGCATCCTTTTGTCCTTGCTCATCTTCGAGTTTTGAGAACTCTTCTGCTTGGCCTTCAACTGCTTTCTCCGCCACATCTTTCATTTCTCTAATGACACTGAGAGTATTTAAATAACTCTTAGTACTTACCTTGCTTGCTACCATATTCAGCTTGCAATATTGAGTTTTCATAGTGAAACTGCTTGTGTACAGTAATACAATTTACATTTATACCAGATTCACTACACTTTCTGTGTTGTTAGCACACAGGATTTACACAATTCCACCCTTTTCAAATTGAGGAAACTAGCCCTTAGGAGTAGAAAAAAAGATTTCTACCAAGTAGTGGACTAGTTTGCATTTAAAAAACATACACATGCACACATATGAGATAATCATCCCTTAACTGTGTTAGGCCTTATTGACATGTACTCACACTCAATCTCATGTGGGGGTGACGGGGTAATTTAAAGGAGGGTCTGGTGGTTCCCCAGTATTTAGTGCTTTCAAATGCTAAATTAGCTGTTTACATGAAGCAATGAATAATATTCTTTACGTTATAGGTTTTTTGCTATTCGCAATATCCCCTTCTCCTTTCTCCCAAACCCATATAAAGTATATGGAAAGTATGTGATTGTATTTCAAAGAACACTTAATACTTAAAAGCAAAGTCAATACTGTTGCTATTCCTTGCAGCCGGTGGACAGAGGTTTCCATTCTAGGGCCCAACATAAAATGGGCCGCAAGATGGAGGAGCAAGGAACCTTTTGCTCGAGTTCAAATGCACACAACTGTACATGAGATTTATTCCCCACAGGAAACCCTTCTGGCAAAGACTCACTGGCCTGACTCGGGTGTCACAAAGATCATTGGAAAGTATCCAAAGTTAAACATGAATAAGTATAATTTCCAGTTTTACAAATCCTCAAGTTATAAGGTTTTTATAAAGAAAGGGACTGACACCAGAGAACACAAACAAATGCTGTTATGTGATCACTCTGGTGCTATAGCTAAGAGATTGGACCCTGGACATGATTTTTATGTATTCTCCTGGCAAACCTTAATGGTACGTGATGTATGGAGTCTAAAAAGGACTGCACTACTCATCCACATATCAGGGTCCTCTCTGCTCAGCCATTTACAGGGGCTCGAAATGCTTCCTATACTTTCTTTACTTGTTTAGATGGCACTGAGGAATTTCTGATCCTCATTGAAGAAAAAGTCAGTTGCTTTTTGAGAATTTATAACTTGAGGGTAAAATTTTGACTTTCAAAATTTGGGCCCCAGGCAAGATTTATGGTATAGGAAGGATGACTTTGTACTGACCTTGGCTCCATTTTTTGCCGGAGTCTTTCTTCTTCTTCTTTTTCTCTTTGTTCCCGAACAAGGCGGCGTCTTTCTGCCAAAATTTTTGTTGCCTCCTCGGCATTCATAGTCCCTGGTGTGCTTTTATTACCAGACTCTAGTTTAAATAAATGTGTATAACATTTAGTTTAGGGAACTTATTGTCTCTCAGTCCAACAAAGAAGTGTAATGCAATCCAAAACATTAAAAAACCAAACAATACCTGTGTAGTCCAAAACTTGTAAATCACAAGCAAACTACAGGTGATTATGTAACAGATTTTGTTCTAATTGTCGCCCTAACAATAGAAGTACCATTTTGTTTCTTTTTAACAACTGCTTGTTCCAAAATAAAACAATGTACTTTTCTTTTGTTTTTAGCTATTTTGAGATAACTGCATTAATTGACCCCAAGGGAAAAGAGTAAGATATACTGAATATAGAGGAAGACAAGATTACACTTGGTCCGAATGAAGGGTACAAGTATCTTAGATATTCAACCAAACAAAAAAAATCTGCATACATTTTGAGATTTGTGCATCATTTTTGCTATATAATTTCTGCTTAGCTAAACTTTGATAATAGTATATACATTTGGTTGATCATAAAGTGGCTAAATAGATAACAAAAAAACCAAGACTATGAGTAAAATAAGATGACTATGTAGATGTATATTATAATATTTTATTCTATGTAACTAATTTCTTTATTTTAAATAAATCACATATGAAAATGAATAATTAATAATAAAAAGGTGGGGAGGAGGAGGAGGGGACGGGTATATGCATACACAAAGAGTGCAATGCGCACCATCCGAGAGATGGACATGCTTGAAACTCGGACTTGGGGGGGAGGGGGGTAAGGGCAACATATGTAACCTAAACATCTGTACCCCCATAATATGCTGAAATAAATAAAAAAATAATTAAGAAAAAGGTGGTTTCTGTAACAAAGAATTTGCATTGGAATTCCTTAAAAAAGCAGTGTCCAAGGGTACTAAGAATGTGACACATAATAAAAAAGAAAAGAATGCATGTGGCAGGCAAAATAACAATATGGCACTTTCAGAAGTACTATGCAAGGCCGGGCGCGGTGGCTCACGCCTGTAATCCTAGCACTCTGGGAGGCCGAGGCGGGCGGATAGTTCTGAGCTCAGGAGTTCGAGACCAGCCTGAGCAAGAATGAGACCCCGTCTCTACCAAAAATAGAAAGAAATTAATTGGACAGCTAAAAATATATATAGAAAAAATTAGCCGGGCATGGTGGCACATGCCTATAGTCCCAGCTACTCGGGAGGCTGAGACAGTAGGATCGCTTGAGCCCAGGAGTTTGAGGTTGCTGTGAGCTAGGCTGACGCCACGGCACTCGCCCCAGGCAAGAAA
>RJWJ010025434.1:0-23895 GCA_004363605.1 Indri indri
AATGATGCAAGCATACCCCAAAAGAAGAGGCAGAGACTAAGATACAGGGAGAAAGATAACAAATGGAGTTTTGGATATATGGAGATTTGAAGTATCCATGGAACACCCAAGTGGAAACATCTAGTAGGCTCCTTGCTATATGGGTATGGTACATAAAAAAAGGGGAATGGCTAGGAAGAAATATTAGCCTGTGTTTGGCATACAGGTGGAAGTTGAATGAGAATGGCTACAGTCACCTAGATTGAGCTTAAGAAAAGGAGATCGCTTATATTTGGCTATCTAGGTACTAAAATGATTCTGATTCTGGAGGAAAGTTAAAGACTTGTTATTTCCAAGGGTCTAAAAATGATCCTTTGGGTGTTGTGGCTAAAAACAGAACATTCTCTAACTCTTGGAATTATTAAGTATGATTAAGGCCTATAAAGATAATTAATCTAATAATACTATAAGTAATGAGTAATGACAGACACTAATAAAGAGAAAATCTCTACATGCAAATCGGACATAGTATTTATTCCAGAGGAGTAAAAATATTCATGCTCAATGTCTCCCATTTCCTCTTAGGAAAGACCAACTACTCGGTGGACAACTTTGATGACTCTATTTGCACTTACTTTACAGAATGCAGAAATTCAGGATGTAATATTAATATCACTGACTTTGCTAAAGAAATTGACAATGATTTCATAATTTAGATACAAATGAGGACCAGAATGCCTCATTGAGTCAAAAACTTTACCACACCTCCCAAACGAGCAGTGGCCCTGGGATTTTGGCTGGGATGATTTCCAAACATGTGTTAAGCATTATTCGTTATGGAATTTTATGCAATAAAATTTTTTTTATTACATGATCACCAGGACACTTGTCAATTATGATGGTTTCTTGGACCATACTCCATCCTTTTCCTCTTAAAGTCACACATTCCTTTAAAAATGTTCTAAAGTTTAGGCCCTGAAATTGATGCCATTTTCAGCATGCCATCCCCTTGCTCCCAAATCCATAGTCATTGACATAAAAAAAGGATGTGAAGGAAACATACTGTTTTTTCCAAATTTTCTTTGAGCATGGAATTTATGAGAAAAATGTAATTTGAAACGGCATTAAAGAAAAAAAGCATCTTGAGTCTATACCTTTTTAGCAATGACTATATATTAAATTTTCAAGCCACACTTGAAGACAGTTAAGTTTTTGTAGGTATTATTTGCTATTTTCTCTGGTATATTCAGGTATTTGGTAATTGTAGCTCTAGTTTCATCTGCAAGCGTACAGTCTAGTCAGTGTTGCTTCCCCTGGAAAAGGAAATACACTTTTAAAAAATTTTTAAATTTTTTATTTCAAAATATTAAGGGCTACAAATGTTTTAGGTTACATGGATCATTTTTGTAATGCTTGAGTCCTGGCTGTAGGTGTGCCCATCACCCAGTGTTCATTGTACCTACCCAGTAGGTAGGTTTTTACTCCTCCCTTCCTCCCTGCCCCCAGTTGATTTCCACTGAGTTTTACTTCCCTCTGTGCACATGTTTGCTCATCGGTTAGTTCCAATTTAATAGTGAGTACATGTGGAGTTTGTTTTTCCATTCTTGAGACATTATACTTCACTTAGGAGAATGGTCTCCAGTTTCATCCATATTGTTGAAAAGGAATTAATTCACCTTTTTTGTGGCTGAGTAGTACTCCATGGTATACATATACCACATTTTATTTATTAATCCACTCATGAACTGATGGGCACTTGGGTTGATTCCACATCTTTGCAATTGTGAATTGTGCTGCAATAAACATTCAAGTGCAGGTGCCTTGTTGATGAGTAACTCTAGAGGACAATGTAGGAAAAACTTTTCTAGATATTGGCCTAGGCAAAGAATTTATGACTAAGACCCCAATGGCAATCATGGCAACAACAAAAATAAATACATGGAATTTGATTAAACTAAAAAGCTCTGCACAGCTGAGGAAACAATCAACAGAACAAACAGAAAACCTACAGAATCAGAGAAAATATTCACAAGCTGTACATCCAATAAAGGGCTAATATCAAAAATTTACAAAGAATTCAAGCAAATCACCAAGAAAAAAACAACCATATTAAAAAGTGGGCAAAAGATATGAACAGAATCTTCTCAAAAGAAGACACAAATGGCCAATAAACATATGAAAAAATGCTCAATGTCACTAATCATCAGGGAAATGCAAATTAAAACCACAATGAGACTATCACCTTAACCCAGTTGGAATGGCTTTTATTAAAAAGTCCAAAAACAATAGATGCTGTTGTAGATGCAGAGAGAAAGGAACACTATACACTGTTGGTGGCACTGCAAATACTACAACTCCTACAGAAAACAGTATCAAGATTCCTCAAAGAACTAAAAGTAAACCTACCGTTCAATCCACCAATCCCACTATTGGGTATCTACCCAAAGGAAATACATTTTTAATGAGTGTTTGTTAAATTACAAGAAAAGGGATAGATTTAAGTGTTCAGCCTAACGTAGTTTTCCCAAACTGTGTTCTGCAGATCACTAACATTCCACAAATTCTCAATAGCTACTTCAAATACAAAAGAGCCTTGATTGGGTCCTGGGCTGGGAAATCAAAAGTTATAAAAGACATTGTATGAGACAATTGGGAAAAAATGAATATAGACTATGCTAGGGTTTGAATGTGTCCCCCAGAATTCATGTGTTGGAAATGTGGTCCCTGGCATGGCTATGTTGTGAGGTAGCCTTTAAGAGGCGATTAAGTCATTCAGAGGGATTCTTGCCAGACAGGGTTAATTCTCACAGGAGTGAGTGAGTTCTCACTCTTGTGGGACTGGATTAGTTACTGAGAGAGAGGGTCGTTATAAAGCAAGGCCACCTGGGTTTTGCTCCTTTAATGGGCACTCGCTTCTCCCTCTCCGATCCTCCCTGTGCTGCATGTTATGACATAGCACGAGGCCTTCACCAGGTGTGATGCTGGCCCCACAGTTCTCAGCTTCCAAAACCAAGAGCTAAACAAAACTCTATTCTTTATAAATCACCCAGTCTCGGGTATTCAGTCATAGCAACAAAAATGGATTGAGATTGTGTATCAGATGTTTCTGTATCAACATTAAATTATGAGGGTGTGATAAAGGTGTCATGGTTATGGAGGATAATTTTATTCTTAGGCAAGTCATGCTGCAGTAATTAGGGGTCAAGTGTCATGGTATTTGCAACTTTTAAATGGTTCTCAAAAAACAGTTACATTTATGTATATAAAGAGGGAGAGAACAAGAGATAAAATTAAATGTGAAAAATGTCGACAATAGGGGAAGGGTATATTGGCACCAACCTGTAACCAGCTCTTCCATAGGTTTAAATAGACTCCTGACTTCTCTGAGAAAATTGGGAAACAGTATGTAGCATATCCAAACCTATTTAAGCACAGAATATTTCCAACTTATCTTGCCCCTCAAAGCTACTCTTAATATCACACAACATGCTAATATTCGAAGGATACAGTTTGGGAAGTTCTGAACTAAATAATGAACACTTCTCCTCTAATTTCAGCTTGTTCAGTTACTTACTATTTAATGAAACTTTGGCTTTCATTCTTACTTTAAAGATGAGCCTTTACAGGCTTGATCCTTTCTCCTGGAATATTTCATTTAAATATCTTTTAACCTACAGTTACATATATGGTTTACATTTTTTAAACGAAAATTAGCATACTGGCATATTAGCTTCCCCAGTGGCTCTCTACTGCCAACCGTACAAAACTGAGACACTATGGGCCATCCCACTCAGGTGACCAAATGCAACCTTTACAAAGTGCTCATTTCCACCTAAAATGCAGTTCTCTTTGAGAGCTTTATCTTCAAAAAGCTATTCCAAAATCTCAACTTAATTTTCCTTAATCTATCACTAATCCCTCTTTAAAGGACTGTGGTCTTAAAAATGTAAATGTTCTAATTATATAGCAATAATCTTTTGCTACTGGTCTGAGGAATATTTTCCAGAAGGAACATCAATGTCTCATTGCTTTGCAAATTAATCTTAACTGCACAAGCTGTTCAGAGATCCTCTGGTCAGGTCTTCACAACTCTGGAAGACATTTAATTCAGCTGGTATTTAAATATGCAGCCTTAAATCACCCACTTTTGTTTGAATTAATCTGAGCATTATTTTTATGTCATATGTAAATGAAGATGTTGAAAAATACATATGGATGTTATATATCATAATTTATAATATATATATGCAGATGACATTATACACTCCATGAAAAACAGGCTTTTGGAAATGTTTACAGAGACGTGTTGCAATTCCTTCATGTTCCAACCTCTAAGTCAAGAATTCTTGTTAAAAATTGTAGACTAGGGAAGAGAACTACAAGTCACAATATAACACTTCATGTTTTTAAATTAGAAATATACTCCATGCTTACAAGAGACTCTTAAGGATTTTGGTTGTTCAGATGCACAATTTTATCAGAAAGAAATGAAAAATCCCAACTCCAATTTTACCTAACGGAAGGAAATGAAAAATCCGAGTTCCTTGACTTTAAGACTATGCAAACTTTCACAAAAATAATTTGCTGTATTTTAAAATCCAAAGTCTACCTTTCCAAATTTTTTTGTAAGTTACTTAATTGCCAATATCGTTATTAATATTATTCATGCATCAACAGATTACAATTTATAACTGTTTCCTTTTTCTTTATAGTTAATTGAATAGAAACTACTGAACTGCCATTCTGTGAAATAATGGAGTCATCCATATCCAACTGGCTGCCAGATTCTATGAATTCATTTTCAACTCCACAAACACTTATTGAGCAATTACTATAGTCCAGGCATGGTGCTAAGTGCTAGGAATACAGATCTGAATAAGGTGATCCACTAACCTAAGGACTGTACTTGGGGCAAAACAAAATGGTAAATCTAACCATATAAATGCCAAGTACAGAGTTGGTACAGAGGTACTAATAATTTTGGAGGCAGAGGGGGAGTACAGGGGCGATAACTAGAGAAAATGACAATTGAGCTGGTTTAAAAGATAAACAGATTTCATCACACAAGTAAAGGAGGAAGGGAATTGAATGCTGTTTTAATAAGAGGCTCAGACATAGGAAAAAGCATGGAATTTACAAAAATATGGGTAGAAACAGCTCAAGCATAAAGTGTAAATGGGGGAAGAGGAGATGGCAGGACTGATAGGTGGAGTAAGACCATGAGTCTTAAATGCCAATTTTAGGGGATTAATGGGCAGGATAGGAAACAAAATAAATGTTAAAGCAGGGGGTAGAATGATCACACTTATTTTTAAGAATGAAAACTGCCAGCAGTGTGAAGAGATTAGAGGGAAGGAGACTGGAAATGGGGATCTTTTCAGAAGCTCTAGTAAGGAGACATCAAGGCCTAAACTAAGCAATACCAGAGGAAATCAAACAGGGAAGCAGATCTGAGAGGAATTATTGGCTTGAAGAGAAGGCAATCTAACATAGTGGTATTGAGCACAACTGTAGAGCTAAACATTCATCTGACTACTGTGTAAAACCTAGGAAGTAAGCTAATCTAAATATCCATTTCCTCAACCAATAAATGGAGAGAATACTAGTACCTTCCTCATAGGCCTGTTACATGGATTTAGTGTGTGTGTGTGGGGGGGGGGGGCGGGGGAAGTAATGCACGAAAAGCATTTAGCACAATGCCTAGTGCAAAATAATGCTCAGTTAGTTACTATTGTTACCCCAACTATCAGGGAGAAGAGATTGAGAATGACTGCCAAGTAGCTCTTGGATTGGGCCTACTTCTGCTTTTCAATCCCACAACCGGTACCCTGGTTTAGACTAATAAGTGGTTCTCAAAACGTGGTCCCCAGACTAGCAGCAGCAGCAGCCTTCTTTAAACTTATTAAAAATGCAAATTTCTAATAAAACCCCACAAAGAACCACCTCCAGAAACTCTAGGGGTGGAGCCAACAATCTGTATTCTAACAAGCCCTCCCAGGTAATTCTGTTATATGCTGAAGTGTCAGAATTGCTGATTTAAACATTCATTATCTCTAATCTGAGCTATTACGTCAGACTCTTAGGGTATCCCTCCTAACAACATCTTTCCCTTAAATTTATCATCCAGATCAGTCACTGATTTCCTAAAAAAAAATGCCAATGCCACTCCTACACAGACCAATATATGAATACCACCTCTAAGTTTTATGAAATGTTGGACAAGCTGACTTAACCTACGTGGGCCTTAGTTCCCATATGTAATAAGAGAACATCAAATATAACATGAACTAAAATGGCATTGCTTCACAATTAATAGTGGTTTATTTTTACTATTGCACCTATTATGTCATTTGGTCCTCATAATATAAAAATACAACTAATGTCAAAATTAAGACCCTGGATTAAAGCTATCTGACTTGGTAATAGAGCCAAAATTAGAACACAAATCTCCCAACCCTGAATGCTGGTTCTTTTCATCACACCAGGGTGTTGCCACACTATTAACATCAGGAACACTTTTTTCAAAATACAAAATTATACTTCAGTATTGTCAACTTGATACACTATTTCCCAAAATGAAAATTCATGCTCTTTAGAAACAGATGATTGAAGTTATATGGAAATTTTTTCAATAGTAGTTTTTAGCAAAAATTAAATCATAAAATAAATATATTTACCTGTTATCCAAACATTTATCCTGAATATGGAAATAGTTGAAATAAAAAAAGCACTTTATTTTTAAGCTTTATTTTATCACTCTTATCAAACACACATCAGAAAGCATATCAACAGTGCATCTTATGGTAAGTCAGTTTACACCAAAACTGAACAAGGCAATTGTGTTTACAGAAAAGTTTTCAGCAAAAAAGTATGCAATACAGTCAATTGAAACACCGTGTTCATACTTTTTAGGTATATAGGAAATTGGAAATAAAAATCCTTTGCTACTCAGCAAGAAAAAACAAGTTTAAAAGACTAGAATGGAAATCGAAAATTTAGGGATTTGAGAAAAGAACTTCCTGGTACTGACACACATCTACATTTATAGTCCCACTTAATTTTTTTTTTTTTAAAAAAAACCTCACAAACAATAAGGCATCACAAAGAACAGAGAACCATAGTGCCAAGAAATACCAAGACCAATATGCTGTTGAAACAACTGGTAGAAATGTTATAGACAACTATTCACTATGTATTGTAATATTTTTATAGTTCTGAGGTGAAGGTAAACCAACAGGAGAGAATACTCCTTATAACTGGCTTTGGTTTAAGTGATCTTTCACATTTTTTCTAACCATACCTTCTTATCAAAAACATAGTAATTACAAGTTATTGAGGGAACATAGTACTAGGTTTTAATATTCACAAGCAACCACTCCAGTGCTGACACAGGACACCATAAACTGTTAATATTTATTGATCATAACTGGATTTCTAGGAGTGATCCAAAGATAGCAAAGATGGAGCCCTTTTTGGGAAAAATAAAATCCCTTGTATCCCAGATTTGACACTGTTAAGAGGATATAATTAGGAATGTTAAATTCTTTAAGATTTTTTCAAAAGAAAATTAAGAATGAAAGAGTAAATCCTTCTGGAAAAGATAGGACAGCTTTACACTCTGCAAGGAAATATTCTACACAGGTTCAGCTTAACTTTTTTCTTATTTTAATAAATAAACACTACTTAGCTCCATAAGGTGCTTAACTTTGCAGCTAGTGCATACTAATGCCACTCACTGCACCCAACGTGCAAAGGGAAATATGGAGATGGCTATCCCCAATTTCTTTCTGATCCTTGATTCGCATGAGTGGTAATGTACACTAAATACAAAAAAGCTGGAGTACAAATATTTATTTTTAAAATTTAGGCCAAACTGAATATGGATATTTAATCTGGTTTCACAAACTCTTACAATAATTTTCTGGGGAAACAATAATGAGGAATGTGTAGGAAAGGCAATGTTTCTATGGTACAGGTACCAAACCTAGATTTTTAAAATAAATATCACTTTCAGATCATTAACTATATGGAACATTACTAATACCACTAAGGGAGCCATTTTCTTCCCCTCATCTCTCTTTTTATTACTAATCTTTCTCCTCCTTACTCTTAAATTCAGCAGTCTTCTGACAACCCATGCTAGTAAAATAATATAGCTATACATAATTCAAATAACTGAAGAGATTGTGAGTCCATATATGCATGATTTTAGAATACATCATCGCATTTGTTTTTATATACTCATTGTCCTGATATCATGAATATTATTAAGAGGAGAAAGCAGGGAAAGGCAATTCCAACCTGGGATGAAAAAGTGATTATAAATAATTCTCTTGCTGAGAGTCAACAGCTTATAACAGCAAGCAACTCTGATTTTTACGTAAGGGTTCCCCCCACCCCGAAAAAGAAAAATGAACAATTCTAGTCGGTTTTTCTTTCTAGAACGTGACTTATTTTCATTATACAATGTAGTACAAAATAAGCTCTCTTCTACGCAAGAATTAATGATCATATAAGGCAAATAAGAATGTTTTTCTTTGCCTTTAAATTAAAATACTATGAACCTAGGTCACGAAATACACATGGCCTTCAGAAGACCCATTAGTTTTTTTCAGGTTACTGTGATAGCTACCCAATTTAATGGGAAATAAAACCCAGGCAATCACTTGATTAGTTTTCCATGAATTCTAGCATTTATGGTACGACAACCACAATTGTCTTGATTATGACAACTTTCTGAAAGGCGCAAATAAAGCAAACTTAAAGCATTAATACTCATAAGTAGTATAAGGAACAACAAAAGTGCTGAGCTATAGGAAAATGAATAAAAACTTCATCAGGAGGACAAAGTTTGTATAAACTATGTATCTTACATCCTGAAGATCACCTTAATGACCACCTATAAAATATAAAATTTCCTAAACGCTCTCTGGTTTATAGATACTTCTTTTACAGCCAATTTCTCCTATAAAATTACAGCAAAAATAGTTAAAATTATTTACCTTCTTCTTAAATATCCAACTTGTCAACTGCATGCCACTATGTGAATCTACTGGTCATCATACAATTTAAAAAATAGTGAAAAACATCTGGGGGAAGTGGCTAGTATAAAGAAACATGATATATCCTGCGGTGTCAGGTAGAGAAGCAGCTAACTAAAACAAAACAAAGCAAACAAAATCGTTAAAATTCTGGGTATTCTAAAAACCATGTTTCTCTGATTAAGAATGGAACTTATCTAAATATGCTACAAGAGGCTCAGATGAGCTCCATATGATGGAGACAACATTTTTATATTCATTGCAAAAGCTAGTAAGTAACACTAACTTGAAAGATTACCATCTCAAAATAAAGGTGATTTATTGAGCACCTTAAGAAGAAATGGGAATTCTTTTGAGCTAATTGTAAGCAAGGACTGGTCTGTATATGACCATAATTGACAATAAATAAATAAATAATATCAGAGAGCTAGAGTAGTAAGATTTGAGGAAGGAACCTGATATTAAAAATGAAACTTAGATGCAAGGAAGAATTAAATTCTGCCAGATAACTCTGGCTTTTCCATCATATGTAATATCAGAATAAAATCAAATATGAATAGTTTTACACATACCAAAAAAAGGTAAACCAAGGAAATTTTGGACTTTTATACTATGTGACTCAATCCAAAAGTTATTCCAAGAGAAAGGCAGAGGTGCAATTAATTAGCGTCATCTGGGAAGCTTTCACCCAAATGAATTTTAATATTTCCAGGAAACACAAGGCACTTGCTTAAATCTTTAACTATCTATACATCCGTTAGACTAAAAGTCATGATGTGATTCCATCTGTACCCTAATCTGAATAAAGCCACCTAGCATGTACCCTTGCATAAGAGTTTAGGTAAACACATGGATACTGAGTGTCTCCCCGACTCCCTCACCCAGTAACTATGTTATTATAGTTACTATCAGTTACAATGGTGCTGATTTTTATTAAATTAACTATAAAAACTAAAATGTCATGCTGCCAAATGTAGCTGATAGTAGAAATTATGTAAAACAGGCCTAATTTAATAAAGTCAGAAAATAAGACCCAAGAAAATGATGCCAAAATGTTAGTTACCTGCATTTGATGAATGAACTAAAGCCATGAAACAGCATCTGATAAGTGCTCTAACTCTACATTTAATTTATTCCAGAAAAGTAACTGATGCCCTTACCAGGGTGAAAGTCCAGTGTAATAAGATAGAAAAAAGGCTTATGCCCATAGTTTCTCTTCAACTTCCTCTACATGGCAGCACTGTTTCTGGCAGCATTCCTTATAATAAATTTGCTCAAAAGTTAAAATATAAGTAACATGAATCTAGAAGGCAAGTTAAATAAGAATTCAGAGATTTTCTTTTAAAGGTTAATTTAACATATATCTCAGCACTCTTTAGCAGCTGGAGTACCAAAAAGAAGGCAATACTTTCTCTCAATGCAAACAAAGAGAAGGATGAATAAAACCGTATTTATGGTTTTTGTTCTAAGAGCAGCTATAGTTTTGGCTCAAGGCATAGCAGAAAGGGAATTTCTCTAAAAAGAGTTGCTATATTGATGGCCAAAAAACAAGGAAGACATCCAGTGGTAATAAATGCAGATCTCTTATTGCAAGAGGATAATTTTTTTTTAATTCCTTTAAAAGGCAGTCAATACTTACTTCTAGCTAGTGCTATCTCTTACGGAGGTGTCCAACTCTACTTGTTGTTCTCCTCTAAATACAGCACTACAGTGTTAACAGTGGCTAGCTAGCCACCTTCTCCAAATATGTTTCTAAAGAATCAGAAATTTCCTGTAGAATAATCACTCTCTATGCCTTTTTGGGGGCAAACTGTGCCACAGCAATACCACAGAACAATAAAGAAGTCATTGGGGAAGGTGAGAGGCAAGGAAGCACAGGTTTTAATTTAGAAAAAGAAAAACTACCTGAGATAAAATTTGCCCAAAGGAGTAGGGGTTAAATTACATGAACCTTTACTCATTACCCTGCCTCTCAAAAAGAAAATTTGGAGATTTTCAATAATTCTATGGAATCAAAATCCCTGTGTATATATTTCATCTTAAAAGAATCATGAAGATTGCATCTTCTGATAATATTTGGTTCCGGTTTAAGAAAGATATTAAGATTAAACTTCTGATACTGTCAGAGGAAGGAGGGAGAGTCTGCTAACATCATCTTTGGTAGAAGGGGCTAAAAGTTATAAAATGACAATTTAAATCACAGGAGGCATCTTTTTTCAATTCTGTGGCTTTTACATAAAGTACTTAATTCAATCCATGGTTAATTCAAGGCTCATCAATTATTGCCTCAGCTCCCTTAAAATCTAGTTAGCATCTTCTGTAAAAATATGCTACAGTGTTAAACACTAAATATACGTACGACTACATCAGCAATAAGAAGACCATCGAAGAATGCTGTTAACTTCAGCATTAAGATGTTAGCAGCATACTGCATGACTAAGCTCAAAAGCCTACCTGCAGTTTATTTGTAAGGATTTCTCGTTTCAGGGAGGGGGATGAGAAAGTTACATGTGCTAACCTAGAATAGTTGCCCTTAAAAAGAACTCCCTAGTATTCTGTATTCATCAGTATATATGTAAAAACCTGATGTTTCTAATCACCACAAAAGGTGCTACCCATACAAACATTTATGTTTTAGGAGAGCTTAGGTCTTTACAATACTGGTTCTATTCTCTTGAATTTTGACTTGCAAACGAACTAGCTAATCAACCTCTGAAAGGGCCAAAATAAAACATAACAGTTATTCCTTCTAAGGGCACATATTGGGGACCATGCTGCAAGACCCTTTGGTAATTTATAAATCAGCCTCCTTCTACCAAATTTGGCTTCATAATAAATATTAAAAGAGAGTCCTCAATAACTTGGTAACTGTAAATAACTAAAATGTCAGTGACTGAATAGAGGAAAATAATTCATTCTCTAAAATGTAAATTCTAATTGGACTCTCAGTAATCTGCATGGCACATACAAGGGAAGATTATATGAGGAGGCTTAAAGCAGGGAAAGATACAAAAGACTTTTTCCTTAGGAAAAAATTAATAAATAAAAATTTCATTCAGGTAAGGAAAACAGGCAAAAAATTCATAACCTGTATACAACTTGCTTTGTTTTGTATAATCAGTGCTTTATAAAGGTTTCCTAATTTTTATACCTTTAAAGACAATCTACCATAAAGTGAGAAGAATCCATAATTATAATTCTTAAAACCATGTAATCAACCTGGGTCCATGTACTCATGTATACTGGCATCCTCTTCTCAGGGACACATTAGATTGCTATAAATCCTTTTAAGAATTCTTCTGAGTTTTTATTCCTTTCTACTTCTACCTTATTATATCTATACCTTTCTTAATTTCCTTGCAATCAAAAGCCAGACTACCTGCGATGCTGTTCCTCTAGCTTTTCTTCAGCTACAGGTAGAGGCAGAGAATGAGGGAAGGGGGAACGGACAATGAGAGAGACAGAAAGGAAGAAAAAAGAATCCTTGATTATTTCCCCTCTCTTTGACTATTTTTCTTTTCCCTTCACTGTATATTTAATTCTTTCTTTTTGACCCACTCCAATCTTCCATCATAGTAGGTAGAGCCACATTTTGAGAAATCTTACAATTATAGGAGATTTAGTACAAAATAGATGAGCCAATACAAGGTCTAAAGTAGACTGAAGGATGGGGTGATTTATAGGTAGCAAAACTTTTTCTTTGTTGCAATCACTTTAAGAGTTTCAATGTAACCCTAAGCTAGACACCAGTTAGCTCTGAGCCTCTCGGGAATGAACTGTTTTGTCATTTACATTCTATCAGACTGACCAACTCTCAAAACACATACACTAAACCTCACAGATGTGAAACAGGTGGGGAAGAGATGGGTACAGACAGAATTGGCTCACAAGATTCACACTATAAAGTATACTGACCCCCATTTTCTCTAATCTTTCACGCCTGCACACTCACTCAAGCATACATACTAGACATAAAAATTGTGCAAGATCAAGCATCAGCTTTCTATTTTAAAAGCCTTAATTAAAAAAAAAAAAAAACGTAGATAGGCTCACTGCAGTTTCTTTAAAGGAATATTCAATACTACAGTACTCCTTTAAAAAGATTCACAACTCAGTGTTCAGAACACAGTAGGTAACTGCTGCCTGACAATTACTTAACATTACTGAGAGCATCCAGTACCAGCTACGGATATCAACAATAAGGAAGAACCACCTGACGACATAAAGGAATAATCTCTAAGTGATGTCACCAACCCTAACAAATTTGTTAATAATATTCACTACGACATATTCACCTTTGCTTCATGGCCACATGAAATAATTAATTTCTTTTTAGGTTACATACTAAAGAGCAGCACCTGCCCTACTGCACAAAAAAAGGTTGCCCACATGGATGCTCTAAAGCCCCTCAATATATAGCTGAGGGGTCTTGTCCTACTCAGTGCCAAATGTTTGCGAAGCAGTCACTGCTTGGGCAATGGCTGCACATTAGTAGGATTAAATAAATGTAAAAAGTACCCCCTTAAAATGGTAAGGGGGTACTCCTGCATTCAGATGTGGAATACAGTAACCCAGGAAATGGAAGAGGAGAAACAGGAAATAGTCCTTAGGTTACCGATTAAAGCAAGGTTTGATACAGATATCCCCTCTTGTAGGCACTCAGCGGGTAGAATGTAGCCACAACAAACTTCCCGTCAAACATCCTTCCAGTCAGTAATTTCTGAGCAGCTTTGGAATCACCAGCGTTTGCATACTCCACAAAGACCTGAAGGAGGACAGAGAAAACAAAATAATTTCATTTCCACCAAGATTGTTTTAGATCAGTGCTTTACCAACTCTAATGTACATATATCACTTGAGGATCTTGTCAGAATGCAGATTTTGCTTCCATAGGTCTAAGGTGTGGCCTGAGTTTCTGCATTTCTAATCAAACTCCCAGGTGATACCAACCTGCTGGTTCATGAACCATACTTTACAACAGCAAGGTTTAGAATACTTTTTTACAATTCAGTTCAATTCTGAAAAATCCATCAAAGACAAGTTGGGCGAAAGATGTAAAATCTTTTGCCAAGTTCATACAAGAGTGATTAACAGTACTAGACACTTGCCAAAAGTAGGGTTGAACAGCACAGAGAGCAACTGCATTTCAAGGGTGCCTCGAAGATAATCTGCACTTTTAGAAGTGGAAGAAGAAAAAAATATTGTTCAAAAGCTGCTGGAAATTATACCTATTAAAACATCTGTGGAAACTGTAATTCATAACTATAGTAAGGAAGAAGTTTAAAACTAGGTAATTTCCTTTTCCCGGGCATCTGAATTCCTACCTGGGGTAGAAATATAATTTACAAATTCTTTTTGTTTTGACCTAAAGCAAAAGTTACAGGAAGGCAAAATGATTTGAAATGATTTGTTCTCAGCTGCCCCATAAACCAGTGAATGAGATAAAGAACTGCCTCTCTCTCCTTGGTTGTTTGCCTCATTCATTATGGTAACAGTCTTTGAACTGATGTGCCAGCACCCTGGGACGCTCAGAGACTTTCAAGGGGATGTGAGAATAGATCATTTTAGAAAATCAATTTCGAGATCCTCAGCTTTCATTTATACCTTTTCCTAAAATCAATCTACTTATACATTCAGGCAGATTATCCTTTTTCATATCCTCGTTCACAGGAGCCCTTCTTCCCACTTGACAAAACAAACTTATTTCCACAGGGTATAAAAACTACCAGCGCATGAAAAAAAAAAGACAATTCCTAATATAGTACCCTATTTCTCATTGAACCCTCCTTCATTGATAAACATAGCCCCATTCCCCACCTATGACTGGTCATTCACTGTCTTATGCAAATATTTCTGTTAAGGGTGATCTATGACATGAGACCTAGGATATTCTGGGCCTGTGAGAGGATTTTCCGAATTCATATGTACTGAAAAATGGAGAGGTGGCACTGATTTTGCCTCTTCCACCCCATGATTATTTTCAAGCTACACATAGCTCTTAAAAACAAAGCAGAGATCATCCAATATCAAAAAGTGCTTTTTTCACATATGTAAAGGTAAATGGTACTTGTCAGCTATTCTGAAAACCCATCCCTAAAATGTATCATTACCTGAAACTAAAAGTACCTCCAAATGGCCAAAGCAGTATAGGCAGTAAGGCTTTTTAAGTATAACTGCTTGGGAAAAATGCTACTGATAAAATTTTATGTGCTCTCTTTCAGAGCAGGGTACTTCATATAACAAAATCTCCATTATTGAACTATATACTGAAATAAATAATTAGCTAATGCTCATTTTATTTCATCTTAGAAATACTTTATAGCTATTTTTCCAAAACAATAAAAGTAGATGTTGGCTTTTTCATTCAATACAAAAGGAAAGTTAGAACATGATGTCCAATGAGAATGATGAATCTATTTCTGATTTTTTTACCTGATTAATTAATCCCAAACTTATACACCAAAGTTCAATAAATGAGCAGACATGCATTTAGAGAAGGAATAGCATGCTTTTTATCATACTCCTTGCTTTACAGGTAACCTATAATTTTACATGTCACATTATTTCACACTGAATAAGAGCAAATTATTTTTATAATTTATTATGAAATTATATTAGAGCTCTATTATTTTATTTTATTTATTTATTTATTTATTTATTTTTTTGAGACAGAGTCTGGCTCTGTTGCCCTGGCTGGAGTGCTGTGGCATCAGCCTAGCTCACAGCAACCTCAAACTCCTGGGCTCAAGCAATCCTCCTGCCTCAGCCTACCGAGTAGCTGGGACTACAGGCATGCGCCACCATGCCCAGCTAATTTTTTCTATATATTTTTAGTTGTCCAGCTAATTTCTTTCTATTTTTAGTAGAGACGGGGTCTCGCTCTTACTCAGGCTGGTCTTGAACTCCTGACCTTGAGCGATCCACCCACTTCGGCCTCCCAGAGTGCTAGGATTACAGGCATGAGCCACCACACCCGGCCGAGCTATATTATTTTAATCTTGGACTTTTTGTAATTGTATGAGATGCATTCACAATGTATTAATATTTTTCAGTGGTTTTTATATTTCTTTAAAAAATCATGTTTATTTCAATTGTAAAATTCAAATGAAAACTGGCTTTGTCAACTAGGTAATAGACATTTTCAATAGCTAAATAAATTAAATCTGTGATTCCAAGAGTTTATCAAAAGCTGCTTTCACTCTCTCTTAAATATCAGTGAAAACTTCTCAACATAGCAAATTTCCTCTCATTGCTACTTTTTTATTCACATTATCTTTAAAAGTACATACTTCTCTCCTGAAATTATTTCTCCTGTTTCTCTATTCTGTGTCATCTACTTCATTTTGGCCACTGGGGTAAACATTGAGTCAGATCATGTGAGTGCCTGATTCAAAATCTTCCAAAACCTTCTCCTCATGGAGAGCAGAAGTCAATGTTATCTCAATGCCCTACAAGGCTTATTCTACTTGGGCTACATCCCCCAAACTCCTCTTTGATCTAATCTCCTACCATTCTTCCCCTTTCTCTCTCTCTTACAACCACACCAGCCTCCTCAAATCTATCAGGCATACCTGCTGTTTCTTTTGCCTGGAATTCTCTTTCTCACTTCCTTCAAACCTTGACTCAAATGTAACCTTCTCAGCATGTCCTTCCCTACTACCATTCTTGAAAGTGCAACTCCCCTTACCCCGGTATTCCTTAAGCCTCTTCCTCAATCTATTTTCTCCCTAGCACTTATCACCATTTATTTTTTTGTCTGATTTGATCATTGTTTTATGCTAAGTGCCTAGAACATAATAGATGCTCAATAAATATTGGTTAAATGACTAAACAGCATTTAGCATGCTCCTGACACTGAATGAGATAAATACTATTATGACTAGATTGGCAATAATTTTTCACTAATACCCAAATAAAATTTTTTCAATATTTTTTCAGTTGCCAAGAATTTTCATAATACTAAGTCATAAGATAATATAATAATCCACAACCAAAGTCAATTTCACCCCTCAAAGGATATTTGGCAATGTCTACACACATTTTTGGTTGTCACAATGGGGGTGGGGGTACATCCAGTGGGTAGAGGCAGGGATGCTGCTAAACATTCTATAGTATAATGTACAGAACAGCTTCCCCAACAAAAAATCATCAGGCTCATATGTCAATGTGTCAAGATTAAAAAACCCTGAGATAAAGTAAAACAATATTCTGTTTCTCAAAAATAAAAACACACTGCAGATAAAATAAAGATTTTCTTATACTGTCTGTCATATAATTTATAGAATTTCTAAAGAAAATGCTGTGATTACAGTTTTAGGCCATACACTTTATAGATGAAGGAATTGCGGATCATCACAAAGCTAGTCACACTGAGACCAGAACTCAGGATCCAGGATTCTCAGTCCAGCATACTTTCCTTCTTTAAATTACCACTGATAGTTTCTATTACGATGAGAACCTAACCTAACTGATTTTCTAACTCTACTTAATTAGAACAAAATTGAACCAAAATTTTTCTTTAGCTGAACTTGATACAAATTAGCATGATTTAGTTGGTGCCATTGTTTACAATGGTTCAAAAGTAGATTAATACTTCTTTAAAAACAAATTTTAAGTGATTAAAAAATATAAGCATATTATAGAACTTTTAGAAAAAGTAGAAAGCACAAGAAAATAAAAATCATGTAAAATGCAAAATTCATAATCCTTAGTAAAATTTGTGTATATCTTTCTATAGAACTAAAACATTTAACACAACTTTAATGACCTCTGAATAACTCCACAGTTACAAAAATATTCACTTACTTGTCCTCTGCCAGGATTTTCCTTTGGAACAAGTAGAGATACCACTGGTCCATATTTTTGACACTCCTCTTTTACATCTTCTACAACATCTGGTTATTAAAACACACGACAGTAACTGCTTTGATATAATTAACAAGCATTCAATATTTTAAAATTTTAAATCATCAAAGAATTCAGAAATACATATCCTAACTAAGATCATTTTCTATATCTTCTAAAATTAAGCTTTATGAATATAAATTCAAAGCATTTAAAAATTTTCTTTTTATATTTTAAATTTAATGTTCTGAATAGTTGACGCATTCAAATAATTCAAAATTTTAAAAAATAAAGTTTTCCTCCCACCTTCCCAACTGCCATTCCATTCCCCATTTTGAAGGCAACAAATATTATCAGTTTCTTCTGTATTCTGCCATAATTATAAGTGTACATAGGCAAATACGATTACGTATGCTGTAAGTAAAAAATTCCAATCTTGCTTCTTTATTAAACATATCTTTAAGATCTTTCCTTATCATTACATAAAATTTCCCCATTTGTTTTTATGATTATGAAGTATTTTACTCTATGCATGTTCAATAAATATGTCCTTTACATAATTAAATAATTAAACAAAAATTTCCAAACTTTTTGCCATTAAAAACAATATTGAATAGATAAACCAGCACGTATCACGTTTCACTTCTGCATGTCTAAGTTGACATTCTAGAAATGGAATTGCTGGATCAAAATTGACATGGATTTATAATTTTGTTAGAATTACCAACTTGTTTTTTCATGCAAGTTTACCACTGTAAATTCTTTCCAGTGATATATAAGTATGTCTGTTTTCCTGTCCTCTTACCCACAAGAGGATTATTAAATGTTTTCATCACTGTCAATGTGGACAGATAACAAAGATATTGCAGTTTGGTTTTAATCAGCATTTCAGTAAGTGAGTCTGAAAACACATGTGAAATGCATTTGTATTTCCTTTCCAATAAACTGTCTGTAATAATAGATGTAAATATTTTGTCTTAAATTATCATTTGTCTTTAAATCTTTCTTAGGGTATTTTTTGTCAGTGTAGAATTTGTTGAATCATTATTTTATTGCTTCTGAGTTTTTGTACCATATTTGAGAAAGGCCTTTCCCACTCCAGGAATATTAAAAAATAAAATTTTCCAATGATTTTTTAAATTTAAAAAAATTCTTTCTTCTTTCCCTCCTACCTGCCCTATTTCTTTCCCTCAGCCCTTTCTTTTCTTTCCTTCACTATTTCATTCCCTCACTTGTTTTTTTTTCCAAGTATTTTAGTCTTTACTTGATTTGAAATTTATTTTGGTCTACAATGTAAAGTTTGAATTTAGCTTCCTTCCCTGCCCCCATCAAAATTACAAGACAGCTGTTCCAACACATATAATAATTTCTAGCTAAGCAAACTTACCTATAACTAATACATGTTATTTGATGATGATCCTGCTAATCGGAACAATGGTATTTAATGGTACTATATTACCTGTTGTACTTTAGATCATGTGGAGGCTCTTAAACACAAACATTTAACACCAATATTTATGTAAAATTTAAATACTCAGCGTATTTAGAAGCAGAAAAACGTGTTACACAGCAAAATACAAAGAAAAGAGTAAATACAGTCTCCCTAAGGTTTATTCAAAAAAGCCCAATCTTGAGTTTTATAGAGATTAAAATTGTGTGGAATAGATAGAATGAGGTGATGAAGACAGTAGGTAGACAGGTTTAAAGGACATAAGTAGTATTTTGAATTGACAGTAAGAGATTATTTAGAGCCACTGTACCTTAGCGACCTAACTAAAATAATACTGAGGGCAAGATTTTCTTTCAGATAAATAGACATCCTGAAAGGCTGAGAGACTGGAGACTCTTACAACTACCACAAACTCAAAGAAAGTACATTTGTTTCCCTCGGCAGATAACTATATTAAAGCTCAAGGACATGAACTGATTTATCCTCACAAGAGGTATTGTGGTAAAATTAGCCTTATCTGTAATGTTTTAATTTTCTACAAGGAGAATATTAAATATTAAGCAATAAGTAGGCTCAAATGCATCTTTATTAGTCAAAATAGGAACCATTACAATCAACACATTTTTGCCAACGAGAAATAACTTTGTTTATTCCTGTAAAAATCCATGGTTCAGGATTCAACGAACTCTTGGAAAGCATTTTCTGCATCCTGCTAGTTATGGAAGCATTTTCTCTGCAAAAAGTTGTCAAGATGCTTGAAGAAATGGTATTCGGTTGGCGAGAGGTCAGGTGAATATGGTGAATCAAGCAAAACTTCATAGCCCAATTCATTCAACTTTTGAAGCGTTGGTTGTACAACGTGTGGTCAGGCATTGTCATGGAGAAGAACTGGGCCCTTTCTGTTGACCAATTCCAGCTGCAGGCATTGCAGTTTTGGGTGCATCTCGTCAATTTGCTGAGCATACTTAGACGTAATGGTTTTACCAGGATTCAGAAAGCTGTAGTGGATCGGACCGGCAGCAGACCACCCAACAGTGACCATGACCTTTTTCTGGTGCAAGTTTGGCTTTGGGAAGTGCTTTGGAGCTTCATCTCAGTCTAATCACTGAGCTGGTTGTCAATGGTTGTATAAAATCCACTTTTTGTCACACGTCACAATCCAATTGACAAATCGTCCGTTGTTGCGTACAAGAAGAGAATATGACACTTCAAAACGATGATTTTTTTGATTTTTGGTCAACTCATGATGCACCCACTTAATGAGCTTTTTCACCTTTCCGATTTGCTTGAAATGCCAAACGACCATAGAATGGTCGACGTTGAGTTCTTCAGCAACTTCTCGTGTAGTTGTAAGAGGATCAGCTTCGATGATCGCTCTCAATTTGTCATTGTCAACTTCCAACGTCCAGCCGCTATGCTCATCTTCAAGGCTCTCATCTCCTTTGCAAAATTTCTGGAACCACCACTGTACTATAACACTCTTAACTGCTATACAAAATTGCCTCTCTAGTAATAGGTTGATGCAAATGCTTTACAGCTGTTGACCTTGGTCCAAGTTTGGCCCGCCTTAGTCCATTCCCCTCTACTTCCAGAATGTTCCTACTAAAATACAAGTTTGATCATATCTTTCTTCTACTTACAATTTTTAATAATTCCTTACTGCACTCAACAAAGAACAAGTATTCACTGAATATTTACCATAAGCCAGGGACTGTTATGTGCTTGATAAAAAATTCTTTCATGTAGGTTATGTTCCAATGTTACTATGTCTGGGATAAAATCCGAATTCTTAAACACAACATATAAGTTTGTACTCTGGCTACCTCTTTAGCTTTTAACTGACCAGATTATCATGACTATAATTGTATATTTATAAATTTGTCTCCTCTACTATACTAAAGACAGGGAATAATCCCACAATGGCACATAGAAAGTACTCAGTAAATATGTCTTGAATGAATGAGTAGTTAAAAGCAAAAAAAGAAAGCTCAAATGCAGAAATAACAACATAAAGAAGGGCTAGAAGAGACAGACCAGAGAGAGAAGTTGCTGGAAAATTAATCTTCTTTATTGATTTGGTAAAGATGATATGTAAAAGAGTCAAAAGGACATTATAAACTAGGGAAATGTGAGAATCCTATGAATAAATAAATCTATTCCAGACTTAGTTAAGAAAGATGCATTAGAATATAACTTAGAAAACACTAACCTTCATATTCCTCTTCATTCTCAAGATAATCATCATCCAACACATTCAGCAGTCTTAGCACTGGAGTAGGAAGCATCACCAGATCTTCAATATGAGGGGCTGTTAAAGTTCATCATAATATAGTTAAATATAAATCCCCCCAAATAAACTGGTAAACACCAGGCAAAGGAGCTTGGGAATATAAATTACTCCTGATATCTTACTTGACTGTCAAATGACCAAGAAAAAAATAAAAGACATATACAACTTACCAAAAGGAATGCTAAAGAATGGGCTGCACAATGCCATTTCAGCAGGAATTCTTCTGCTTGGATCATCATGAAGCATGCTAAAACATGAAAACAGGTATCTTTGTAAACTGCCAAATCTTCTGAAAATGCAACCATCAACAAAATAAAAATGTCTAAATGTTCATCACAGCATTAATCATATTAGCATGATTTATTCAATCATTCATATGTAAAGAATATAAATGCCATTTATTAGCAAATGGTTCAATAAATCATGATACATACTTATAACATTATACTGTGATCTAAAATAATGTTTTTGACTAATAAATGAAACATGGGAAAGTGACCCAAACTCCGTAAAAGTGAGTAAAAAAAATTAGACACAGATTTAGGGTAATGCAATTAAAAAAAAAAAAAAGTGGTGAGATGATGACTGAATCTTGTCAAATATCCCTAATAATAAAGCAACTTGATGGCAAAACCAAAAAACCCACAGACAACATCTATAACGAAACAAATGGACCTAACAGACATTTACAGAACATTTTACTCAAAAATATTCTACCAAATATATACTGTTCTCATCAGCACATGGGACATTTTCCAAGACTGATCATATCTTAGGCCACAAAACATGTCTCAACAAGTTTTTTTTTTTTTAGACAGAGTCTCACTCTTTTGCCCTGGCTACAGTGCCATGGCGTCAGCCTAGCTCACAGCAACCTCAAACTCCTGGGCTCAGGCGATCCTTCTGCCTCAGCCTCCTGAGTAGCTGGGACTACAGGCACGTGCCACCATGCCCGGCTAATTTTTTCTATATATTTTTAGTTGTCCGATTAATTTCTTTCTATTTTTTAGTAGAGACGGGGTCTCGCTCTTGCTCAGGCTGGTCTCGAACTCCTGAGCTCAAACAATCCGCCCACCTCGGCCTCCCAAAGTGCTAGGATTACAGGCGTGAGCCACCGCACCCGGCCCCAACAAGTTTTTAAAAATTGAAATCATATCATGTATCTTCTCAGACCACAGTGGAATAAAACTAGAAATCAATTCCAAGAGTAACACTCAATTCTACACACAGTCATGCAAATTAAACAATCTGCTGCTGAACATTTATTGGGTCAATAATGAAATTAAGATGGAAATCAAAAGATTCCCTGAACTGGTTGACAAAGGGGACACAAGCTATCAAAATCTATGGCATTCAGCAAAAGCATTCCTAGGGGGAAAATTCAGAGCCTTAAATGCCAACATCAAAAGTCAGAAAGATCATTAACGATCTAATATCACATCTCAAGGAACTAGAAAAGGAAAAGCATACCAAACCCAATGCCAGCAGAAGAAAACAAATAACTAAGCTCAGAGCAGAACTAAAAGAAATGGAAAACAAAATAAATAAATACTACAAAAGGTCAGTGAAACAAAGAGTTGGTTCTTTGAAAAGATAAACAAAATTGATAGACCTCTTGCTAGATTAACCAGAAATAGAAGAGAAAGGACCCAAATAAGCTCAATAAGAAATGAAAAAGAAGATATTACAACTGATACCACAGAAATACAAAACGTCATCCGTGAATACTATGAGAATCTCTATGCACATAAACTAGAAAGTGTAGAGAAAATGGACAAATTCCTGGAAATACACAACCTTCCAATTCTCAGTCAGGAAGAAATAGAACTCCTAAACAGACCAATAATAAGCAGCAAAGTTGAAGCAGTAATAAAAAGTCTTCCAATAAAAAACAAGTAACCCTGGACCAGGTGGATTCACAGCCAAATTCTACCAGACCTACAAAGAAGAACTGGTATCCATACTGCAGAAATTATTCCATAACGTTGAGAAGGAGGGAATCCTCCCCAACTCATTCTATAAAGCCAGTATCACCTTGATACCAAAGCCAGGAAAGGACACAACAAAAAAAGAAAACCACAGACCAACATCCTTTGTCAATATAGATGCAAAAATCCTCAATAAAATACTAGCAAACCGAGTTCAACAGCACATCAAAAAAATAAGCCACCATGACCAAGTGGACTTCATCCCAAAAATGCAAGGATGGATCAACATATGGAGATCAATAAATGTGATTCACCACATAAACAGAAGCAAAAACAAAGATCAGATGATCATCTCAGTGGATG
>RJWJ010025435.1:0-23888 GCA_004363605.1 Indri indri
CATTTCAGCTGTTGGCCGGGCCTCTGATCCAACCCTTTATTTCCCCTGACTTGCAGAACTTCTCTCTCCACGTGTGGGCTTGCAGTGAACTTTCTAATAATAAGAACAGTATCCATTGTTATTATTGAAACCAGTTATTTGTGTAGTCCCTGTTTTAAGCGGGTGTGCTGGTGTGCACCTATGGTCCCATTTACTTGGTAGGTTGAGGAGGGAGGGTCACTCGAACACAGGATTTCAAGGCTGTAGTGTGCTATGATCGCACCTGTGAATAGCCGCTGCAGGTAGCCTGGGCAACATAGCAAGAACCCATCTCTTAAAAAAAAAATTGTATCATGGGGGACCAAATCCATGTTTGGTAGACCCTAGGGCCAGCGTCTCAGCAGCAACACCTCACGTGTGTGTGGTGCTTTAGGCTTTCCAAAGGTTATCACCTGAATTCTCTCTTTTAAGCCTCCAAAGCAATCTTATAAGAAAGATAGAAGGGGTATTACTTCATGCCCATTTTATGGCTGGAAAGACCGAGAGGTAAGAAGGGGTTTGTCTAATGCGAGTTGCAGAATAGGGACTGACTCCCCTTCTTTCTGCTGTACCATCTTGCCTTACAACCATGACTTATCATCAGTGGTGGCCCACTGTGACCCTTAGATCATTGTCTTTTCTAATGAAACTCATTTGGCTCTTATTTAACAATATGATGCATTGCTTTTGGCTATGGATGTTCTCTTAGAGGACTAAGCTTTGGGTTGTGAGGTATCCAATAGCTAATTTGAAATGAAAATTACCCTATTTGCATTGTCATTGTCAGAGTCTCTCCAAGGTACGTTGCCAAGTACAGAGTCAATGAAAAATGGCCTGTGAACTTTATCTTTGGGTATCCCTTTCTAATTTAAATAGAGTCTCTGTTTCTCTTGAAATTTTCAGAGATGGCCACATATACACCCTTTAAACAATTATGCTTTGGAAAATTCTCCTGTAATTCGAGGTTTGTTTCACCTGTGTTTTCCTGAGTGCTTTGAGAACATTTCACATGTGTTTACCCCTTCTAGCCTGAGCAGATGACTTGGTGTGCCTCTGATGAGCAGTTCTTCTCTAACACCACCCATCTGTGGGGCAAAGTGCATGGGAAACTCAGGCTTCACAGCCAAGCAGGTTCTGCCCTTAGGCCTGAGGACAGCTGACCTTGTCCTCCAAGGTCTAGGACATCCAACAGGGAGATAGTCAAGTGTCAATAGAGGATTCTCCTACCCTGTAGGAGCAGAAAGTGAGCCCTAGATTGGCTTTCTAGTTTCAGGTTGGTCATGAACTTGCTGTGAGTTTTTCTGTAAGTCACTTCACCTCTCTGATCCACTGTTTCCTGATTCCGAAAACTACGAGCAGTATTGCCTGAGAGGGTGAACTGTGCACTGGTCTCTTCTGAGGCCGGGAATGGTTGTCTTTTCCTTCCTCAAAGAAAATTTGGTTGTTCAAGGTAATTTTCGGCATCCTGGCCTATCAGGGGTGGTAATTTGGGGGTATTAACGTGAATGTCAGTGGCTCCAATTTTGTGTACTGAATGGCAAGACAGACAGTCTGCTAATTTCACATAATGAATTCTTGCAGCTTAAATCATAAACGCAGAGTGAAAAAATGCTATTAATAAATATTGCCCGAACTCATTCAAACTTGTGATATTAAAAAAAAAAATGATTTCCTAAGTTGTTAAACCCTGAGCTTTCTGATTCATAGATTCCCAAAGCCAACATTTCAGTTTTCTGTTTAATGCTTTGAGCTCATAGAATATAATCCTGTTGATGAAGACAATACTAGAATAAAGATGACAGTTTATCGTAAGATCCTTTCTTCAAAAATGTCTTCTCATTTCACTGGCAAACGATGCTGGCGGAGAACTCAGCCTGGGGTGGGGAACCTACCTGCATTTATTCCCCATACCTGGGGATGTGAAAGCAAGAGAGATCTCTTGCTTGGGCCTCTCCCCGTTTTTAGGAAGGTGAGTGTTTATGTTCTGGGAATCCAAATTCCATAAACATCGAAAGTAATCTCCTGTCTGGGTTCTGGGATGAGCTGTCAGAAAACTGTTGCTCAGGGCTGAGGAAGAAAAACCAGGTAATGACTTGGGCCCTGCCCGTGGGACTCGATTTTCCGATGCCTGGACCTCACAGCCACTGCCTCACTTTGTCCTCCTTCCATCTCTGCACTGCAAACAGATTGAAGCTCCTCGAGGGTAGGAACCATGTACTCTTATTTTCTTACATTTCCCCCGGTGCCCAATAATTGCATCTCGAAACTATTACGGGCTGAGTTTCTTAGGAAAAGTATTCCCACCAATTTCATGCTGAAGGGTATTGTTGCTGTGTCGTGGGAGTTTTGAGACTGAGGGCTCACACCACTCACTGGGCATTGCACATAGCGGCCACATAACCCTAAAAAAGAGACCTGGCCTTGGTGTTTACATGACGATCTGACGTCTGTGAAGTGCACGTTTAATTCTGACTGCACCTGTGAGGCAGGTGGTATAGACTCTGTTTCTAGATGCCCCAGAGCTTCAAACAGCAGCTCTGAGTACGTATGACTTACCCAAGGTGCTACAGCCAGTACACTTCCCACCTGGCCACACCTCCTCAGACACACAGTGGAGCAAACATAATTCGGTGTAAGAATGGGGTGCTATCCAGAGACTCAACGGGTTCGTGTGGTTGCTGTCATGGCATCTGCAGTCAGGAGAGCCAGGGAGAAGCCAGGGTGTGGGAGCTGAGTGTTTTCTTGGCCAGTAATCAACAGTGAGTTATCAGTTGCTTTGGGGAGGCATTTGGTTGGGGACCCAGCGTGGTGTCTCTCCTCTCCTCCCTGCTCTGAAAGGCTTACTGATGGGCATTGGCAGGATGCAGCTCGAGGGCACCCCGCAGTAGCAGAGCACATCTTTCTCTCTCTAATAGGTGCCACTGAGCTGCTCACAGCAACGGGAAGTCAGTCTGGAGAGCCCCGCAGCCCGGGCAGCGGGAGCAGAGGGAGGCGTGGAGGAAGCTGAGGCTTGTACTCAGTCAGGGTGGGAGGGCCCGGCTTGGAGCAGCAGGGAGCAGGGTGGGCTGGGGCCAGCGAGCTTGCATGCACATCCTGCACTCACAGTTTTTAGGCATTTATTTCACCTCTCTAAAAGTCCAAGGATTAAAAATAAAATGTGGGTCACCTGAAAGTGACATGGAGATGGACCCTGAGTTGGGCCAAAGCCCACGAGTTCCCCAAGGTGATGGCTCCAGCGGTCACTCCAGGCCAGGCTGCTGGGGAGCAGTTGGCACAAGGAAGGAGGAACTCAGGGACATTGTTAAGGCGTTTGGTCGGCATCCTTTTTTCTGAGGCAGAGTCTCGCTCTGTCACCCAGGCTGGAGTGCAGTGGCGTCATCATAGCTGACTGCAGCCTCCAACTCCTGGGCTCAAGCGATCCTCCTGCCTCAGCCTCCTGAGTAGCTGGGACTACAGGTGCGCACCACAGTGCCTGGCTAATTTTTTTATTTTTTGTAGAGATGGGGTCTCGCTCTTGCTCAGGCTGGTCTCCAACTCCTGGTCTCAAGCAATCCTCCCACCCTGGCCTCCCAGAGTGCTAGAATTACAGGTGTGAGCCACCATGCCCGGACCAGCATCCTTTTATCATGGAGACTGAGGGGGGTGATCTGCCCTCTAGAATCCTGAGATGTCTCCGTACAGCTCTCCAACGGTGAAAATGCTCATGTCCATCAAAGCTATGGACCTGAGGTCGTAAATTGGGGCCTTGGACTGGACGTGACCATCAGAAGTGTTTATATTTGGCCAACAGAGTGTTCCTTTATTTACTTTTAAAATGTGAATCAATGTTAAAAAATGAAGAAATTTTCTGAAAAGATTCCAGGTTTCTAGTTTTCACTGCAAATTCAGAGTATCTGGCAACATGGATCTGCTTTTAGTCATTGCAACACCTATTTGAGTGGAGGCACAACTGCCCCCTTCAGAGAGATTGTGTGTTTAAAGTTAGCCGTGGTCCCTGCCATCCCCGGTGCTCCCGACATGGGGCAGAGGGTCAGTCGCTGATTCCGTTGTGCTCGCGTTGTTGTTTTTCCTCCCGGAGATGCAGAACGCTCTTTTTCTGTGAAACACAGGGGACGATGGGGGAGACCTCCTCATGCTCAGTCTTCATCCTTCTCGTGAGACGTCCATGGGGCCAGGAGTCACGTGGGTCAGAGGGCACCGGGATAACCAGACTCACCTAGAGGAAGGCGTGGGCTGAGGAGAAGCATCCGCGAGGGGCTTTCTCCAGCTGCGTTTAAAATCCCCAGGGGGAGGCTTGTGGGTGCTCTGTTGGGACAGGTGGGAGGACCCAGGTGAGGTCAGGTGCAGCTTACCGAGGCACAGCTGGTGAGGGGAGCCTGGGCCTCGCCGGGAAACCTGGAGCCGGTTGCTCGGCATCTAAGGGTTTGTGGGGTGAGGCTCAATTTACAAATCTTAAAATGACAGTTTTTCCCTTGGCAATCTCTCGCGTTAATAAATCGGTTACGAATGCAGGGTTAAACGAGGCAGGCACCCAGCTTGTGTGCTAGCGTGTGTGTGTGTGTGCGTGTGTATGCGTGAGTGCGACACACCATGTGTGGTTTCTTGGAGTCGGGGAAAATCTGTCAGCCTTTCTAATACTGAGTTAGTTTTGACAACAGAATCAGATGTATTTTGAACACATGCACGTCCTGCTTTTTCCAAAGGGGGGCTAATGAGAGTGGGGCCCCGGACGGGGGAGGGAGGGTGCAGTTGGGTTGCTTTGTGGGGTATCAGCTCACTGGGCTTCTTCTGGGGACAAAGGCCTGGGGCATCTCTGTGGCCATCTGGACACTGATGGCTTCTTGGGCTAATCCCGAGGGCCAGAGACGGTGGGGCAGCTCCCTAGCTGAGGTGTATTTTGAACACTGAGCTTGCTTGTGAAAGGCGATTAAAAAGCCAAATCTTTCCCTACCTCCCGAGACAGGTTCCTGCAACTCCACGTGAAACTGGAAGCAGCTGGGTCAGAGTAGCCCGTAGAATAGAGTGGATCCTTTAAACCAATTGTCTCAAAATGCAAATTTAAGGCAAGCAATTAAAAACAGATAGAAATTAGAGGTCTGGGTTTTGCCGAGCAAGCTTTCTGCAGCCCCTGTCAGATCTCTGTGCGACGTATCCGGATCCCGTCAGTGGCGGCAGGACTGGATTTTGATGGAGAGCCGCGAATCCATCCCTCGGCGGCTCCTGCGACTCGCCACACTCCATCCAGGCTGAAGCGTCTGCACAATCCCGTGCATAATTCGGAGTTAATCATTTGTACTTCACAGCCTCTGAGAGGCCTTAGACTTGGGAGGTGGGGACAGATTTGGCTTTTTAATCGCTTTGTATATTGCGCGGCTCGAGATAAATGACACCGACTGTCTGAAATCTACATTCTTGCTTCTGATGCAAAACTGTAATTAATTTTGTGCAGTGTTTCAGAATCGATCGTGGTCACTTGAATTTCTAATTTTTCATTCACTTCAAAGACCCTCTTTTTTTTTTTCTCTTCCCGTTCCCTTTCCTTTAAGGAATGTGCTCAGGGTACGGAAACGCTCTGTGACGCTGATATACTAAATGACTCTCTTACGCCTCTTTTTCAATAAGGTGAAACAGAGGTCAAGGCCTATGGCTCATGTTTATCTCTTAGCTGGTGTTCAGATATACTATTTTCTGACTTATAGGAAATACTATCAAAACTTATTAAATTATAACTAAATAGTTTGGAGGCACTTACGTGTTGTAAAGAGCTCGAAAAGCTTCATTCATATATCCTATTCAGCGTAAGACAATTAAGCACAATTTAGGCAATAATTACCCTAATTAACTACACTATAATATTTGTATTCGGGATTATGGCAACGTGGTATCAGTTCACTATTTAAATAATAACAAGGTTTCCTAATTTCTCTGTATTGATAGTTGTTGTATGTGATTCTTTGTTTGGTATATTTCACTGTAAAAATATTTGTCAGTGAAAGATTGAACAATATGAATGAATTTGATTATGCCATTGTCAAAAGCCCCATGCATCACAATTCCTTGTTTTTAATCACTACTGTAAACCTTGAAGCCGGAGGGCATAGTTT
The DNA here is from genome assembly GCA_004363605.1 of Indri indri. Taxonomy (NCBI): domain Eukaryota; kingdom Metazoa; phylum Chordata; class Mammalia; order Primates; family Indriidae; genus Indri; species Indri indri. The sequence goes on from RJWJ010025435.1 coordinate 6,123, forward strand.
TAATTTGGGTGTCTTACTAATGAAAAGAAAAAAATAATTGTTTTGCCAGGATTTAATAATAAGCAGTAAAATCAGCCAACCAGATTTTACCTCTGCATTCAATCTCTTTTTTATTATAAAACATTTTTGTCCTTTTTTTAGATTACAGGCGTAGATACTGAACATTTTACTAATAAATATTTCAGTTTGCTTATGGAGGCTAATGCTGTCATCTGAATATGGAATTATATTTCTTTCATGCTTCATTATCATTTCATGGTAGTAATGACAGTGAGGCGATGGAATATTTACAGGCTTTTCAGAAGACATTTATCCAATACATTCCCTGAAGGGCACCTAGGCTTAAAGATACATTATCCTTTTGTAAAGCTCTGCCCAGAATCCCAATTTCTGAGTCAGCCAATCAGAACTTCTTTTCCTCCTTCAACACTAAACACATTGATGAAACTTCCCTCCCCCGACCCTCCCGGATGGGCCATTCACCCCGGAAGTTTAGGGGAATAGAGTCAGGAGAAATGGGACTGTGACCTCTGATGCCACAGTCTGTGAAATGGGCGCATAATTCTTGCCTTCTCTGTTGCCACGTGGGACGCCTTTGACCTTGGGCCTTGGGCACGACTGTTCCATTTTTGTCTGAAATGCTGCCGCTTCTTCTGTTTTCTAAATGGTTTCCAAGACACTGGGATTGTTTGTTGTATGAAGTAATGCGGCTGTTGGGGTGTAGATGGTAACCATAGGCTTTCGGGGACCTGAACAGAGGTAACCTGTGGTTATAGGAGGGAGGGGGCCTAGAAAAATGGTTTTCTGAGAGAGGGGAGGGAACTGACCACCAGAAAAAGGCTTCTGGGGAGGGCAGAGGTTGCTTGTGTTCCTGCTCTGGTCCTCGGGGGCCAAGGGCAGGGCCTCCACAGTGCACCCACAGAGCAGATGTTAGACAATAGGGAGTGATGGGGAGTGCAGAGAACTGGCAAGTACGTGCCTTATTAAGGGGCAGCAGTTCCTTGCTTCCTGTCATTCAAACACAGGCCCAGTGTTGTCAGGTCTTCCAGTTTTTAAAGGGAAGCCTGCAATCTAGATTTTCCTGTGAAATCTCCTGATTTTTAAATATTGGCAATTAATTTAAATATTTACGAACTACCGTGTGAACCAAACAAGATCGTAGGCTGTACTGAGACCTGTGAGCTGCCAGGTTTTGACCTCTACTCTAGGGATGCCAAGAGGACATCAGTGCTGTGTTTTGGACATGATGCACAGGCAGCAGGAGAGTTGTCTCACGGAAACTGCTTTAGCCTTGAATCTCAGGTCCTACCGCTCAGGTTGCCTACTGCACCAGGCCTGGGCAGTTGCGTGGCAGTGAAGTTCTAATTTTGCCCTCACTCACGTTGCTCTAGGAAATCTCAGGCTGTTGGCCACTCTTCCCTGGTGTCGTGGTTCCCTCTGCTAAATTTGACCAATGCTTTGGAAAGGCATTTAGTGGCTAATCTGATATGACTTTGATCTCTTCTAAAATGTTTTTCCTGGACAAACTGACTTTTGTTGGGCCTGCATGGATGGTTATCTCATTTGCACCTGTGCTGTATTTGCTGCTTTGCCCCAGCTTTCGGAACTGCTGGGCCTAAAGACCCTTCCTGAAGGGCACGGAGCTATTTCTCAACAAAGGCCTCCTTTGTGCTATTTCCCAGAATTGAGCGACAGGAAGGAGGACACAGATTCAGGACTCTGCAGGGGTGCCTGGTTTGTGCTGGTGTGCCTTAGCTGGATGCTTTGCAGGACTCTTCTCCCGAAATCTTCTCTGGAGCTTGCAGCCCTGGACTGGTGCTCACAGGCAGATGGCAAAGGCATTCTTCTGTGACGCAGCCCAGGGCCTTTCTGCCTTCTCATTACACCACTGTCGTGGCCGGGCAGAAGCTGGGGCTCTGTCCGGGGGGAGTAAGTGGGGTGTGGTGGGGACCCAGGTGCAGCTGGTGACTCGGTGCCCGGTCTGGGTTACTGCTGTTGCCCTGAAGGCACGTCCCCGTGCCCACCGTGATAGGATCACTGCTGAGGACACGGTCCCAAACTTAAAATCCAGAAGAAAGCAGTGAGAATAGAGTTTTCCCCTGGGAGAATTAAGATGCTGGTTCTCTCTGGCTTGTCCTTCTGCAGAAGCGTCTATATTTAGGTTTCCATATGATTAAGAAACAACAAGATGTGGGACTTTCTAGTATGAGAGAAGATGAGTCAGTCTGGCCACAATTGATTTGAAAATGCTTTTCTTCTCAAACCCTGCCCCAGTTGCATTATGGTCTGTTCTGGGATTGCTGCCAGACCAGGTGGGAGAGCAGGACCTCCAAACCTTCACCTTTTCTAGAAAAAGCCCTGGCCAGGCCACGGTGAGGTGCTGAAGTTCTGTATTCTGGGAGTAGGAAGGGAATTGTCAAAAAGAACTTCATGGGCTCCGGTGTCTTGTGGTCTATCTTGGTGTCCCCCCGATAACTCCAGCTTGAGACCCCTCCAGTTTAGGCTGTTATATGCAGAGCCTCAGGATCCAGAGATGGGGGCTTTCCATCTACTCAGGAACAGTGGTTCAAATCTTCTCCAGTGGTTTGGGCGTTGTGCTCAGGAAGAGGCAGGATGTTTAGGGAGGGGCCGATGGAGGTGTAGGGGCTCCTTTGTGTGGCTGTCGTGAGTTTGGAGCCTGCTTTTGCTCCCTTCTCCTTGGTCACACCCTGCTTCTTCCCTGAGCAGTTTCACAAGGGCACCCTGAATAGGGTTGTCAGATGAAATACTAGATGTCTGCTTAAATGTGAATTTCAGATAATGAATAATTTTTTAGTATAAATATGTCTTGAATATACGTGGGACATACTAATACTAAAAATATTTTTGGTATATTATCTTAGCATTTAGTATGTAGTAAATTATCTTTTTAGCTTAAGTATGCTCCATGCATATTTGGAACATATTTATACTAAAAAAACTATCCGTTGTTTATCTGAAATTCAAATTTAACCGGGCATCCTGAATTTTTAGTTGCTAAACCTGGTGATCCTCACCCCAATACTCTGTGAAATGCCGTGTGCCTGGCTCCACAAGGCGGCTTGAATAAGGGAAAGAGGTTTCACTCTCTTTGCATAGCTTAGAGCTGTCTCTTTGGAAGAGGGATCGGAGTTATGCTAAAATTCGATTGTACCTCCACAAATACTCAAGCTAGTCCATGTTGCTAATGAAAGATCTCACTGGACTTTTGTGAGCTGAGTGAATTTCTGCTCCATTCATTCCTATACCTGTAGGATAAAAGAAGATGTCTTGCAGAATGCCCGTGCTAATGATTTCCCTGCACCCCCTCTGCCCAGCCACAAAGATCCCGCAGACATTGAATCTGTCAGTACCCAGGCAGGTGGGTCACTGAATCACCCAGTAGCCAGGCAGGACTTGGTCCAGGTTTTTGAGATCTACTGTGTTTCCCAGAGGGTTTGCCTGGCAGGGAACGGTGGCAGCAAGGCCTCCTAGCAGGGCAGCAGGTCGCAGGGTAGCAGGTAGCAGGTAGCAGGTGAGAAGCCTTCCCTTCTACTCTATTTCCCCCTGTATATTTCGTTTTTACAATACAGACACCAACTGGATGAAGAGGAAATAAAACTGGCCTGGGATCTAGAAACGATTTTGCCAAACGACTAATGGGAAAACCAAAAGAATTGACAATCCAAAACATCTCCAAAATTTTACTCGCTCCTGCTTGGGGGTGGTGCCATTGTAACATAAGACTCAAATCATGTCGATGGATGTACACGGTGGGCCCAATTTCTCTTGGCCAGGAATTGAACTGGTTACACAGCGGGTACAGGGACTAACGCCCTGGGTTTGGTGCTGAAATGAAGCACCTGGGGTGGGCGCAGGTGTGTCTGTCCCACTCCTGTGTTGTTCTTTCCTCTCACACAGTTCTTTCTTGCCCAGGGTGTCTTGGTGCCAAGGGACAGTGCCAGTAGGGACGCTGACCTGAGTTACAGCAGCAGGTAACTGCTGTGTCAACAAATGGCCCCTTTCCCGTGGGGTCGGAGTTGGAAATGCTCCAGACCCAGCCCATGCGGAAGGGCTGGGACCTAGTGGGGTCCGAGGTCTGAGGCCTGTCCTTTCTGCTGTCCGCCTGACCACCCCAGCTTCTCCCGGGCCAGGAAGGAGAAGGCACATCATATTTTTGACGTAGGGCTCCAATCACAAAAAGCAGTGATGGCTACTGCAAACGTATTGATTTGTTTTTTCTCCATAGACCTGTGTGCCGTTTGTAGGTAGAGGGGAGCAAGCCTGCGAACAGAGTGGAATCTACTTCTTAGAAGCCTGGGTTATCAAACTCATTAATCTACATGTCAAGAGGCTAGGAATGAATAATTGTGTGTAGAATTTATCTGCCAACATGATAGCTACTTTTCAGCTTTCTCCTCGGAGCCCCTTCCTCGAGCGCCCCTTATTATATACGCTTTGTCTTTCCTGTCCCAGCCTGCTGGGGCGGCGCGTCTGTGCCTCAGCCCTCTGAGGACAGTTGCTTTGAAACATGACACAGGCAGGTCCTGCTGCTCTCCCAGCCCTCGCGGGGAGGCCTTAGCCTTATTAGTGCTCGGACAGAACATCAGGACGGTGGCTAACTAGGGACAAACGGAAAGAAGCCCTCCCTGCTCCACGTGCATTGCAGGGCCCTCCTTTTTTGATTGAGTGGGTAGAGGTGAGTGGTGGGGGGTTATGGGGACCCTGGCTGTCCTTTGCACCCCGTTAGAGCTGAGTGGTTTGGACAGGAGACGCTGGGGCCAGCTGGGCAGGGTGCTGGGCTTCCTGGAGCATGGGGCGGAGGTTCATCCCCTTCCTCCGCATCGGCGTAAAATCCGCACGTGGGGAGCCAGGCACAGAGAGGTTAGCCAAGGTACTGTCAGAGCTGAGCGGGGCAGGAGGGGACGTGGGGCTGGTATGAGGCTTTAAGACAAGTTGGCCGATGCATTGCAAAGTCAGAGGGGCGTCGAGAACCAAGCACGCTCCCACTACCGTTGCCCCTGCCGGCCGCGGAGCGACAACATGGAGAGGGGTCTTTGCCTCCCCTACCGTGGGCTGCATCCACGAACTACTTTTCGCTGCGGCCCCCTTGCCAGGAGCATCCCCGGGCAGCCTCTGCCCTGTCAGCTACATTTATGACGTGCTCGTAATTAAATGTCCGCGAAGCTCGCAGCGTGCTGACCACAGAGGGGCCATAAGCAGTAAGATAAATGAGACCGGGAGATGTAATATTGCTTCACTTGTGGGCTTCGGCTGATGTTAAAGATTGTCAGTGATAATTATTAATATGCGACCTGGTTGAGTCTTTATGTGAACGATCACGATTTTAATAAAGTGGTAAACTCCATGGTCGCTGTGTCCGCACATTCTGCGTTTGACACGCTCACTTTTCACGTTAGAGTTTTAGGAGAGCCCTCCTTCCCTCTGTTTCGCAGTTGATAGAATAACCCATTAGCGAGAACCCCGGTCGAAATGCAATTGACGCAAAGTCTGGTGATGAGAATGAGTCCGAGTGTGAAGGCCAGGTGAGAAGGGCAGGCTGAAAGCGTCGCGGCAGCAGGTACTGCCGGCTCGTGCCTAGCTCAGCTGGGGACCTCCGGGGCACGGCTCCCGCCTGCGGCTTGCACTGGTCCCTGCCTGGAGCCCTCCAGTCTGTCTACAGCTTCTGTGTGCCTTGCTCCTAGCTCCCCGCCCACAACCCTTCCCAGACACCTGCTTTTGGGCGCTGGAGCTACCTGGCCAACAAGGAGAGCCAAATTGCCCAGGGGAATTCTTCCTTTCCCCAGCACCCCGTGTGGTCCACGGCCAAGCACTGTCTGGAGCAGGAGGCAAAAAGCCCAGCTTTGCCCAGAAGAGGAAGGACAAACTTCAAGGCATCATTTATGCTTTAGGAAATACTGAATAAATAATCGAGATGTTGTTTGAAAAATTAAAGTCAAGTGTTAAAAATTAACTTTTGAGAGAAGTCATGTTATGTGAAAATGAATAATAATCCACCTATAAAATCCCAGTTTATTTAATAAGTGTCTGAGGAGTAGCTGGAGAAGAAATAATAGCATGGAGCGTGGAGGAAGAGAATAAAAAACGTATTACCTACATCGTGTTAAAAAAGGAGAACTAAAAGATTCAATTGCCTTTGTGACCCCCAAATTAGAAACACATAGGAGTTAAATACAGGAGTTAAATAATACTTTGGAAACACTTAAAACCATTTATCACTTGGATTCTGAACTGGATCCTCTATGTTGAAGACAATCGCAAAGAAACCAGACTTCGTGGGTCTAAGGTTAGGACGGGAAAAGAAACACAGAAAAAGCGAGTAAACAGATGACAAACCCCAAACAACAAGATACATAATACCTTGCAGAACAAACCAACAAATCATGGGAACAGAATATTGACATCAGGCAAAGTAGAACTGAGGGTTAAACCCATGACAGAGAAGCTGTTTTTATTGAAGGGCGTGTGCTTAACCCCGGAGTTCTATCGCTTGCTGATCTGGTCCTACGTTTATTCAGTGAGTACTGGGCCCGGGCTGGGAACTCAATGTTAAACAAATCAGGAGCGATGCCTGTCTTCGCTGGGCTTACAGTCTCGTAGACTGAACTAGTTATGAATCCTAACAGGGCAAATAACGTCGCAATGAAATGTAGATAGCAAGCTTGCTAGGATGTAAGAAGAAACGGAAAGCTTCACAACCGTAAGGAAAAACTTTGAGACATCCTTTCTGCTATTTGGCAGATCTGGTAGGTAAAGAGGCTAAGGATTTAGATGATTTCAAATAATAAAGTTTTTTCTTAAATGGAGATGATTCTTAAAATGATAGACTCTGTTAAAGCCTGTGAAATGTTGACTAATAGTAGGTATTGGCTATACATAACAGTTGAATATATTTCAAGAATCAAAAAGTGGGCAGATGCCATATTTTATAAAATCAACAAAAAAGAGTAACTTAAAATTTTAATTGGAAATTTCTAAAATTATTAAAACCTCTCTGAAATATCTTTTATATCAGAGGAAATCAAAACTATATTTAGAGACTATTTAGATATATGAGAATACCATATATCGAAACTTACGGTTTTGATCTACTCAAAGCTACATTCGGAAGAAAACACACAGCCTTAAACGCCAACATTATTGAATGTAGAATCAAAATAAATTAATTAAGCTTTCAACTCACAATAAATTGGAAATAAACCTAGGAAGCTATCGACAAAGATAAAACACAACTTAGTGAACCAGAAAACATACAGTAGATTGCCAGGTCTAAGAGTTAAAACTGATCAAGGACATATGACAACTTATCCAAGTAAAACAGAATGAAAAAACACATGTAACAACATTAGAAATAAAAAAGGAGAATATACACCTATTCCAAAATGTTAGTAACTGTTAGAAAATATAGATATGTTATCATAGAAAATTTCGTTGAAATGCATGGTTTTCTAGGAAATTTCAAATTATTAATACTAATTTTAATTGTAGAATAGTTGAATAACCAAGCAGGAAAGTGAAAAAAATGTTAAAACAGATGGTTGTATAGGAGATCAATTTAAATCTCTTAAGGAACAAAAAATGATCATGCTAATAACAATAGAAAGCTTATAAAGCAAGCATAATCTTTGTACCAAAACCTAACAAAAATAACAAACAAAACAAGTGGGCCAGACGTATATGAAAGAAATAAAATTATTCTTCTCCCAGTTGGTTTATAAGTAATTTTATTCTAACAAAATCTTTTTAAAAAGATGGGGTCTCACCATGCTGTCCAGGCTTGACTTGAACTCCCGGGCTCAAGCAATCCTTCCTCCTCAGCCTTCCAAGTAGCTGGGCCTGCAGATGTGTGTCACCACGCCTGGCATTGCAGTGAAAATTTTAAATTGGATTTTTTTGGGAATTTTACAAAATAAATCTAAAATTAACATGGATGAATGAATATGCTATTCAATAATATGTATTCAATAATTAATCTATAAGGTTATAAAGCCACAATGGACAACAGTGTCCCCAAAATAATAAATTAGATCAATGGAAAGAAATAGGGAGTCAAGAAATAAGCTTAACTACATTAAAAACTTGCTGTATGATTTAGGTGTCATGTGAAGTCAGAGGGAATACATTAAAATACATAGAGGAATAGTTCATAATGTGAAAAAGAACAATCCACTGAGAAGATATAGCAATTATATGCCTTCATGCCCTTAACCATGTAGCTTTGGAAAATATAAAACAAACTCCTAGAAATACAAAGATAAACTGATAAGTCTACAGTCATAGAAGGACATACTTCATACTTCTTTAAGAAATGAGTATTTCAAATAGACAAAAATAATGACACGCGGAATTTAAATGACACAATGAACAACTTCATATTAGCAAATTTATGGTATAGATTCTTTTGAAACAAACATAAATCACTTGCACAAATTGATAATACATTAGATCACACGGGAAATCTCAGAAATTCTAAGAAGTAGAGATCATCTAATCTTCATTCTCTTAACAAATGAGAAAATAACTAAAGGAGAGATTAAATAAATCTTCACACTCATAAAAACACTTATAAAAAGTCTTGGTTAATATGGAAATAAAAAGTAAACATTACAAACTGTTTAGAAATAAGCAATAGAGCATTAAATATTAAAACCTGTGAGATGTGGCCAAAGCAGTTATCAGAGGAAAATTTATGGACTTCAATGCATGCATTAGAAAATGATAGAAATTGAAATCAAATGGACCAAGCATAATATTCGGGATACTAGAAAGACCAAAAAAATTAAATCTCCAGAAAATAGAAGGAAGGAATTAATAAAGATAAAAACTGACATTGGTAAAATAAACAAGAATGACAAAGCCGTAGAATTGATCAATAAAACCTTCTTCAAGTTTGGTTAAAAAAGAGAGTGTAAATAAACAGCATCAGAAACGAAGCAAGGCGATGTAATTACAGATACAGAGGGAATTTTATTTTATAAGATAGTATCTTTATATTAATAACTGAAAAAGTAGATGAAATACATGATTTTCTAAAAAACATATATATTAACAAAACTAGATCAAGAGTAATAGAGAGTCTGAATATGCTATTTATTTCTTTTTTTTTTTTTTTTGTCCTTTTTTTGTAGAGATGGGGTCTCACTTTGTTTCCCAGGCTGGTCTTGAACTCCTGGCCTCCAGCAAGCCTCCCACCTCAGCCTCCCCACGTGCTGGGATTACAGGTATGAGCCACTGTTTATAGCCTAAATATGATATTTCTATCGAAGAAGATAGAAAGCTCATCAAGGGTATGTACTTATGGAAAGCATCAAGCCCAGATGGTTTTATTATTTAGTTCTATAGCACCTTCAAGAAATTGTAACATGATTCTTATGTTATAAATCGGGAAGATACCATAAACCTAGTATAACTTTAGTGTTAAAATCATAACAGAAGGGAAAGCATTTTTTTTCAAAATTATTCTTTTATGACAAGCAAACAATCCTTCCCAAATATTCTTCCACATGAAAAATAGAAGAAAACTTCCATTATCAATAGAGGCCTAACAGAAATCTACAGCAGTGTGGAAACCATGAGAAATACTTCTGTTTTAGGCACAAGCACGACAAAGTTTTGTATCACTTCTAAATTTGATATTGCATTGGCGTTCCTGGCCAATGCTATAAAATAAGACAAAATTAAAAAGGCATGAAAATAATGGAAATAAACGGATTATAGTGTCATTTTGGTTTTTTCAACCAAGCTCCCTAGAAAGGACAAGACAATCAGTTGAGAAACCATTAGATCTAGTAAGAAAGTACGTTAAATTGGCCCAGTGTAAAATAAACGTATGAAAACCAATAGCTTTTGATATACCAGTATTATCTCATTAGAAAAATAGACGAAATTACCCAACTGACATAGCAATAAAAACTATAAAATATCTATGAATAAACAGATTATTGAGAGACGTAATAGACCTGAATAAATAGAGATATATACTTTAATTTTGGATGGGAATGCTTAATATTATAAAGGTATATATTCCCCCCAAATTAATCTATACAATGTCTGACAACATTTATATGAAACTTGACTAGCTATAAAATTTGTGGAGTCAAATTTTGTATATTATAAAATTTATATGGAAGAGTAAATGCATGGGAAGAGCCAAGATAATTTAGAAGAAAAACAAGAGGTGGACCTGCCTTACTAAATATCAAGACATATTATGAAGCTATAGTAATTAAAGTAGGATGGTACTGATGCTAAATATTTAACTAGGACAATATAATAAGAGTCCAGAAACAGATCCCTCTATGTGTGTGTATTCTTTCATGAAAATAATAGGCATTTCATAATAGTGGGGGAAAGACTGGATTGTGTAAAATATTGTGTAAAAAATTAAATACTATTTGGAAAAATAAAATTGTATTTTTAACATTATACCAGTCTCCAGAGTAAATTCCAGATGGATTAAAGAGCTAAATGTTATACAAAATAAAACCTGCCAACTTAGTGAAAGAAAATATAGTGTATAAACCACAAAAGAAGATATTATAACTTGTCCAAATAAAATTACAAGCTTCTATATGACAAAGACCTCATAAACAAAAAAGACACTATAAACAAAATTAGAAGAGCACATACTGGTGGAAAATGCTTACAACTTTTTTTTATGTTTGGGTATTTTATTTAGGAAATTTTTTCATAGTGAGGTCACGAAAATATTTTCCGATATTGTATTCTAATTACAGTTTTTGCAGTCACATACAGATTACTAACCCAACTGAGATCGACTGTTGTTTATGGTATCAGGTAGGGAGAGATGCAATACCATTTTTTCCCGTTATGGATTCCCAACTGTCCTCGCGCCATCTGTAGAAAAGTCCATTTATCTTCCACAAATTTTCAACAGCACCTTGGTCATATATCAAGTGATAAATGTATGAGTTTGTTTCTAAGCTCTTTATTCTATTCTGTTTCTCTAATTATTAATCCATGTTAATAACACCTGATTTTAACTTCTGTAATTTTGTAATAAATCTTGATATCTAGTAGGGCAAGTCTTCAAATCTTTTTTCTTCTCCTTAATAGAATATCTTGACAATTTTTTGACTTTTGAACCTCAAAATAAATTTTAGACTCAACATGTTAATTTAAAGACACATACACAGTGAAAAAAAAAAACCCTGTTGATTTTTTTTATCTATCATGACCAAGTGATTTATTCTAAGTATGTAAAACTGGTTGGCATTTGAATATCAGTCAATGTAATAATGCACTCTGTCACCAAGCAGAAGAGGAAAAATTTCGTGATCATGTCAGCTGATGAGGAAAAAGCCTTTGACAAAATGAAATGTGTTTTCCCCGTTTCCTAATTGGCGTCTTTGTTTTTTACTGTTGAATTTTGAGGGGTTTTCATATATTTTAGATACTGGTCCTTTGGCAGACAGGTGGCTCACAAATATCTTCTTTTCAAAAAGAGTTTTTTTTTCAAAAAAAATTTTTTTTATGGTCAGAAGGGATTCTGGTTTCTTTTTATAAGAATTTATTTCAGAATATTATGGGGGTACAAACATTTTGGTTACATAAATTACTTTTATACAGTTTCAGTCAGTCATAAATGTGCCCATTACCCAGACAGTGTGCATGGTACCCAATAGATGTGAATTCACCCATCCCCTCCTCCCCACCCCAAATGGTTGATTTCCTATGCATGTTACTTTCATATATGCACATAAGTGTTGATCGATTAGTTCCAGTTTAATGGTGAGTAAACGTGGTGTTTGTTTTTCCATTCTTGTGATACTTCACTTAGAAGAATGGTCTCCAGTTCCATCCAGGTTAATACAAGAGGTATTAGTTCATTATTTGTTTTATGCCTGAGTAAGTACTCCATGGTATACATATACCACATTGTATTAATCCACTCATGTATTGATGGGCATTTGGGTTGTTTCCACATCTTTGCAGTTGTCAATTGTGCTGTTATTAACATTTGAGTGCTGATGTCTTTATTATAGGATGCCTTTTTTTCGTTTGGGTAGATGCCTAGTAGTGGGATTGCTGGATCAAATGGTATTTCTATTTTTAGCTCTTCGAGGTATCTCTAAATTACTTTCCACGGGGGTTGTACTAATTTGCAGTTCCACCAGCAGTGTATGAGTGTTCCTATCTCTCCGCATCTACGCCAGCATTTGTTATTTTGGGACTTTTTGATACAGGCCATTCTCACCAGAGACCCTTATGTGAATATAGTGCTATAAATTTTCCCTAAGCATTGCTCTGACTGTGTCTTTATTTTGATATGTTATCTTTATTTTGATACGTTATATTTTTGTTTTTATTCAGTTCTGTGATTTTTTTTTAAAGTTTAGTTTCCTTTGTGGCTTCTTCTTTGATGCACAGATTTTAAGAAGTATATTATTTAATTCCCAAGTGTTTAGTGATTTTCCTGTTATCTTTCTTTCTTTTTTTTTTTTCCTTTTCTGATTTCTAGTTTGATTTTGCTATGGTCAGAAAGCATACTCTGTATAATTTAAATTCTTTTATGTTTGTTTTATGCCCTGTGATGTAATATATCTTCGTGAATTTTCCATAGGCCCTTTACAAAATGTATATTTTGCCGCTTTGGGGTGGAGTATTATATATATGCCAATGAGGTCCTGTTGGTTGATTGTATTTTTTAGATCATTTCTATTCTTCCTGATTTTCTGTCCAATGGTTTTATCAGTTGCTGAGGGTTTGAAGTCCCCGATTCTAATTGTGGATTTACCTATCTCTCTTTTCAGCTCAGCAATTTTTGTTTCATGTATTTGAAGCTTTGTTGTTATGTATACATCTATGATTATTATGTCTTCCTGGTGGATTGATCCTTTTGTCAATATGTAATTTCCTTCTACTTGTAGTAATTTTCTTTGTTCTGAAGTCCACTTTTTTGGATATTAATGTAGTCATTTGTTCTTTTTAGAAATTAATGTTTTCATGGTATATATTTTTTTCTATTTTATTCTTGCCTCTCTATGAGTTACTTGAGCATTTTTAAGCATTTCATGTTGATTCATTTATTGTGTTTTCGAGTATAGAATTTTGTATAGTTTTCTTAGTTGTTGCTGTGGATATCACAGTGTCAATAGGTGGCTTATCATTATTTTACCAGTTTGAGTCAAGTGTGGAAAATTTACTTAGATTTAAGTCCTCCCCTTTAAAAAATATTTCCACTTTTAAATATCATTGTCCTGTATGGGAGATGGTGTTAATAGTTTTTGTTTCAGTCATCACATGTGATTTAGAAAACTCATAAGGAAAAGGAGAGTCTATCGTATGCATCTACGTTTCTGGTCTTTCCATTGTCCTTTCTTCTTTCTTGATGTTCCGAGATTTCTTTTCTTATTGTTCCTTTCTATCTGAAGAACTTCATGTAGCCATATTTTATGGGAAAGTCTGCTAGTGATACGTTCTTTTAGTTTGCTGTCATCTGAGAATTTCTTTCTTTCCTCTTAATTCCCAAAGGAGAGTTTTGTTGGGTATAGAATTCTCAGTTGACATTTCTTTTCTTTCCACGCTTGAAAAATGTGCTGCTTCCTTCTGCTCTCCATGGTTTCATATGTGAAATCTTATGTCATCCAATTTGGTGTTTTCCTTAGGTAATGTGTTGGTTTTCTCTTATAGCTCTCAAGATTTTCCTTGTCCTTAGCTGTATCATGACATGGCTTTTTGGTTTTATCCTATTTGGGGCTTGTCACTTTTTTGAATCTGTGGGTTAATTTATTTTGCCAAATGTGAGAAGTTTTCAGCCCTATTTCTTTGAATGTTCTTTCAGCCTCACTGCTTTTCTTATCTCCTGTGATCTGATGATACAAAAGTTACATCTTTTATTATTGTTATTAGGCCCACAGGTCCCCGAGTCTCTGTTCATTTTTTCCAATCTGTTTTCTACCTGTTGTTCAGAATTGGTAAATTTCACTCGTCTGTCCTCAGGTTTTCTGATTTTATTATCTGTGGTCTCCACTCAATATTGAGCCTCTCCAGTAAGTTTTTTTTTCTGTTATTGAATTTTTAAGTTCTATAATTTAGTTATGTTTAATAAGTTATGTTTCTTTACTGAATTTTAGTGATTTTTCTAATTTTCCATTTGTTTCAAGAGACAGTGTAATTGCTTGTTGAACCACTTTCATGATGGCTACTTTAAAACCCTTGTCAGTTAATTTTAACATCTAACTCATCTCAGTGTTGGCATCTATGGATTTTCTTTTTTTTTCATTCAACTTGTGATTTTGCTGGTTCTTGGTATGATGGGTGACTTTCAATTGTGTACTTAACATTTTGGCTGTTATTTTAGGAGACTGTGGTTCCTATTTAAATCTTTCTTTTTAGCAGGCAGTCACCCTGTTTAGATTTGGCATGCAGGCCCTGGCCTACTTTTATGGACTATGGTTCCAATGACAGCCTGATTTTCGGAGCCTATGTGGTGTTATTTTGATCTGCTTGGTTTATCTCCTGCCACTGGGGCTTCCATTGGTCCCTACAGAGGCTTGAATGAGAAGAAGAAGCATTTTCAGGCTGGGGCCATCTGGTCAGTCCTGTCGGGGAAGGGTCTCCTATCTGCAAAGAGCACTTCCCAGGCTGGGTGCTTATGTGGTAGGTTCCCTCCTGCTTATGGGGGATGGAGAGAAATTCCTGGGCCATGTGATTGTTATGGAAGGTCCCCTTTACCAGTGGCCTTCTGGCTTCATGGTATCTCTGGGTTGGAGAGGAGAACTAAGGCCCTGTGGGGAAAGAGGTGTCTTGCTGGTCCAGGGCTGTGTGTTATGATGTGATCCCCCTTGCTAGTGTCTCTGGGTGGGGGACAGGAGTCTCAGACCCAGCACCTCAGTCAACTTTCAGCCCTTTTCTGCAGCTCGCTCCCCTGTATTGGGGATGGGGAGGCTGTCCCATGCTGAGTGAAGGCTCGGGTCATGTGGGCACTGCCCTGTGTCTTTGGAGTAGGCACTCAGGAACGTTACCTCTCCTGCAGGCCAGCGCCTGTCCATAATGGTGCTTAACTCATTGGCCATGGAAATGAAGGGGTTAGGGGTGACCCACCTGACTTCTTCTGAAATAGTTCCTTAACCAATGCTCTGCGGGTACTCCAGGGGTGCCCCATTCAAGCTTGGCACATCCTTGGTGCACCTTGCATCATTTCCTGTGCTGCTTTTCTGGATGTGTGTTTTTTGTTATCATGCCTCTGGTCTACCAGAATAACTCTTCCTGTATTCCCATGCAGTTTAGAAGGATATGTGTGTGTGTGTGTGTGTGTGTGTGTGTGTGTGTATTTGATTTCTAAGGATTTTGAGAATAGAAGCTTAGCGTATTATTTTCATCTAATCTCTTTTAGTGATCTATGTTTTCTCAAATTTTCTAAAATAAACATGCATTATTTTTATGATATGTAAAACCCATTAATATTATTAAAACTCTTTTTTTCATGGCTGTGTAGTGAGCATCAAGCTATGGGTGAGTGTTCAGTGGCCTTGTTTTGGGGAGATTACAGAGAAGTACGTATACGTGCTCTTTGGAAAAGGTCTCTCAGGTCGTGGCAGGCATATTCATTCTTCTGGGGCTCCTAAGCCGGGGCCCCCAGCTGCAGAGCTGGGTTCAGCCACCACGAGGGCACGTGTGACTGTGGAATGTTGTTCCAAGTTCTCACAGGAGGGGCAAATCCTTCCCCTTCTTAAATTGCCAGTGTGTGCAAAATGCTAACACTACACATTTAAGTGACGTATAGATCAGAACAGAATCATAGCTTGATGACATAAATTAAAGTAATTATATTCATTAGCATGATAAAAAATATGCAAACAAATGTTTATTAAATGCAACCATACATCAACTCCAAAGGCTTTGGCGTTGTTTATGTCTTTGTTGCTCCAGCATTTTGTCAAAGGTGGCCTGTCATACTGAACCTAATTGACACTAATAGCGGTGGAGGGAGGTGGAGCCAGCTCAGAACATCCCTGGCTGTGTGAGCACCGGAGCACTGGGGACTCGCTACCCGGCCTCCCTGAGTCTTCCCGTAGCCCGCCCTGATGAAGGCCTGGGAAAGGAAGTCCGGTCTCCTTACACTTGATGGACATAGGGCTGCCCACCTCATCGGGATATTTTAGGATGGACACAGATGGGTCCAGAGGCACCTCTTGCCATTAAAAGGGAACCATTTTCTGTAAGGTTGGGTGTGTCTTTCCAGCTGCTGGTGACTCTCTGGCAAGTGGAAGCACTTGTCTGTTCTGAGCCTGTCGTGGAGATGGGAAACAGGCTGTCTTGCAGGGAGGCTGTTGTACTTTTGTGTTGGGTGGGTTCTTGCTGGGGAACCTGGCAGGCTGCTCTGATGAGACATCTCCTTTTTGCCAGAAAGCATGTGACTCACACCCACAAGCACAGTCACAAAAAGAGCCAGGTTCCTTAGCTGCGATGCTCAGGCACGCTGAGACACTTGTTTTGGCCTCAAGGGCTGATGCGTCCAGCTCCTGCCCTTTGTGCATGCAGCCAGCACTTATTGCCATTGTTTACCATACCCAGAGTGGTCACTTAGAAAGAGCCAGGCTGGGTGCAACTGAGCAGTCTGTCTGTCTGTCTGTCCATCCAACATGTGTTGAGTGTAACGCAAGGTGGTGCGTGGGAAACGTCAGGCAGTGGTGGAGGAGGGATGTGCAGGAGGTCTGAGCAGGAGAGACGGTCCAGGGCCTTAGGCTGGAGCCAGTGGTTGCCCTTCCTTAGCACTATTCGTCTACCTCTACTTCATACTCTGAGTTCTACGAAAACTGCAGCCCCAGCAGGAGGAGTTGGCTGTAGCCGTCAGCAGGTTGTGCTATCATTCAGTCTCACCCACGTTTTACGATCCCGGTTTAGCTCCTGGACAAAAGGGGCAAGTGAGTGGTTCAAGCCACATCTTGGTTCTGCCTTCCTTGGCTCTCCTTGTCCTTGACGGCCAGCAGGTTGCAGAGACCGGCTTTGCGTCAAGGTTAACTTTGTAGCTGTCACCAGTGCCTGTCCATCTGACTTTGGAGGAAAAACGAGATGCTACTTCTCTCAGGATCCACGCTGTTCCTTCCATGTCGTGAAAGAAGTAGAAAGTGGAGATGCTGGAATTTTTGAGGCCAGCAGCAGTGGCTGTTAGGAGAAGGTGGTCTGGGGTCTTTGAGGCTGCTGCACGGGGCTCTGGGGGAGCCTTCAGAGCCTGGTTGGCCTGCCCCAGGCTCCTTAGGGCTGGCCACTGCAAACCCTTGTTTCTCTTCCCTAAAAACAGAGCCCGCGTAATTTATTTCTGTGGGGTGGCTGATGCTGGGAGGGAGAGAACAGATGTTAAGAAAACAAAGGAAGGCATCCACTTTTGTTTCTGAGCCAATGGTGATCAATTCTGTGTGCTTTACTGCCTTGTCCCTGTTTTGGGGATGGATATTTCAAGCCATTTCAATCAAAAGTGGTGCCACTCTAGGCTCTAAACAAAGGCCTAGATTTATTTTTTTTCTGGCAGCACAATCCTCAAAGATTACACTTGCTGAAACATTTTTAGCCACGTCAACATTCCTTAGGAAATACAAATATGGGCATTATTTCATGGAGATGGCACTGGGTAATATAATAAAATGGATTTATTTCATCTTAATTTATTTAAAATGTGCATAGACAGAACTGGGATAAAATCCATGAGATGAAATATCTCGTTTGCATGAATATATTGAAAAATTCAGCCACCTTCTAAGCCAAAAAAAGAGGCAACTTTTTTTT
>RJWJ010025436.1:0-23866 GCA_004363605.1 Indri indri
ATTTTAAAGCCCACACCTACTTTCTGTCTTAAAAATTTGAAGTTATTTTAAAAAATACAGAAGGCAGTAATATTCATGCAAATGACCATGAAATTTGAATTCTAACACTGAAGCTACCCATGCTATTACTATGATCTGAAAATCTGTGTCCAGTACTAAGTGGAGGATGGTGGGGTATGGAGAAAAAACAAAAAAAACCCTTAAATGTTAAATCTCTGTTTTATGTATTTTTTAAAAAGAGTAATGTCTTAGATAACATATTATCTTTTTTAAAAGTTTTATATAAACTTGAATTTTATCCTTTAAATTATTTCTTGGATTTCACTAATCTTTTGGTAGTAAAACAGGATAGTGAAAGAATTAACCATTTTTAAGTTTATTAAACTAATTTTTAACCAAAGAAGTAATAGCTGGTTAAAGTTTTAAAGAAAACACAGTAATACAAAAGAGTAAAAGTAATTCTATCTCACTACCCTGTCCCTCTTTTTCCTCAGGGAACTTACTATTAGGTTTCCTAGGTGTATCTGCAGAAATACTTATGTCACCTTTTAATACACAGTAAGAGCAGAATAATAATGTTTTGTACCTTATTTTTTTCATTTAATCATATTCATTGATACTTTTTAAATATACAAGAAATATACTGTAAAAGTTTTGCTATGTCTTATTTTTCCCCTACATAAAGTATAATTTTCATTGTTAGAGTTTTTAAATGTAAAGTTTTAATCATGAATAAATCCTGGTTTATTCCAAGTTCCAATGCAGCTTAATACTTTGACTGCTAGGGCATATACCATTTACAGAGCACTTTCATGTACTTCATGTTACTGGATCCTCTCAAAAAACCCTGTAAATAAAACCTAAAGATTGCATGCTGTTTGTTATGGGTTTACTGAGTTTAACTTTTTATCTTTCTTGAACACCTCTTTCCATGACTTCTGATTTTTTAAAAAATTTCTAAGAACAGGTAGAGGCAGATATTTTCCTTTGTCTTCTAAGTTTTCCCCCTCCCTGGGCCCCCTCTCTGGAAACAGACAGACATATAGATACATGCACACACTCTTAGAAAAAAAAATGAATAGAGGTGCACCAGTTTTATCTTCCCTAGCTTCCGTTAAACTTTGGAATCCCATGAAAGGATCCTATTCTCTTCTTTAAAAGAGACAAGCATTTGGGACAAACTAGCTAAATAATTGTTCCCTTTTTGTCCTGTGCTATGAATGTATTCTGACTGCTAAAATATGAGCACGTAGACAGCAAATACAAATTTCCGTTTGTTTTTAAAAGAAGTGCTCAAATTCTGCTTAAAGTTCTTCTGACTTTTAGCTATGCATGGCTTTTGTGTCAGGTTACATTGCGTGCTGCAACCTGGTGATAGTTGTTGTTGCTTGTATTAAATTTGAGCACCAACAGCATACTGGGTGCCACACCAGATACATCCCAGCCCCACGGGCACAATTTGATTGGCAGAAAGCTATTCCTATAGAATGGTAATAATTGCATAAAAGCAAAAGGAACTGAATTGAAATTTTCATCAATAGTTAACCTGAAATAACCTTTGCTAGATAATGTTCTCCAAGTGAAAGTCTATTTAAGGCTTTAGTTTTAAGTTGCCTTGTTTTTTTTTTTCTTTTTGTTTGTTCGATTTTTTTTTGTTGAGACAGAGTCTCGTTCTGTTGCCCTGGGTAGACTGCAGTAGTGTCATTGCTGCTTACTGCACCCTCCCACTTCTGGGATCGAGTGATCCTTCCGCCTCAGCCTCCCAAGTAGCCAGGACTACAGGCACACACCACAATGCCCAGCTGATTTTTTTTTTTTTTTTTTGGTAGAAATGGGGTCTCACTCTTGCTCAGGCTAGTCTCAAACTTCTAAGCTTGAGCAATCCTCCCGCCTCAGCCTCCCAGAGCGTTAGGATTAAAGGCGTGAGCCACCGCATCTGGCCAAGGCTTTAGTTTTTAAAGAGGCTACCTTTTAGGGTATTTATCTTTGCTACTGTGTTAATGAATAAACAAAAATACGCCAGCCAAGTGTGCTGCTGGAGTATGTGAAGGGCCAAGTTCATTTCATTTACTTCAACAAAACCTTTTTTGCTTAACAGGCAAACCTCTTGTGCCTGTTAATAGTGGATGGAGGGTACCCAGACATGAGCTCTTTTGGCCTACGTCTACCTAAAAAAAGAAGAAAGCAAAAGAAAAAAAAAAAAAAACAGAACTGCAAATCAGAACAGTACTAGACTGAGGACATGATTTATTAAACTCTTACATATGTCTTGATAAACTTACAGCAAGTTTAAACTTTCTAGGCCTAAGTTTCCTTCATCATCTGTAAATAGGGTTGATAGTACCAGCAATAACTATTTAACAGGATGTCAATGCAGATCATATAAACGGTCATCTCAAAGTAGGTCATTAAGCAAATGATAAAAATGAGTATTGGCTTTCTAAGTGCTGTTACATCAATTGATGTGAAAACATAGATCATTTTTTCTATAAGGAAATGTCTAGAATATTTGGAAATATGGAAGGACCTGTAAGTGGAATCTAAACATAATTTTTGTTTTATAGAAAAATAAATATCTGTAAAAATCTTAACTCTTCTTTCTCTGTAGACTTCAGGTGCAGTAAGTTGTCTACCTCTTCAGAGATGTTTTAGTATAGTGGTTGCAGTTGTTGAGAGTGCAGGCTCTGGACACTTCCTGTGTGATCCTGGGGAAACTGATGAACCTCTTTTGTACCTCAATTTACCTATCAGTAAAATGAATATAATAACATGCCTATTTCATAAGAGTGTTGTGCATTTAGCATGTGTGCACAGAACTCAGTGCTGGACACATAATAAATTGCCATTATAGTTAGTTGTATTGTTTTTATCTGACTTAAGCAATAGCTAGAGTTATAGAAATCCATGACATAAGAAATGTTGTCACATTGTCTCTCTGGTCCTTTCTTTTCTTTCTTTTTGAGACAGTCTTGCTCTGTTGCCGGGGCTAGAGTGCAGTGGTATCATCATAGCTCACTGCAACCTCAGACTCCTGGGCTCAAGTGATCTTTCTGCCTCAGCCTCCTGAGTAGGTGGGACTACAGGTGTGTGCCACCACACTCGGCTAATTTTTCTATTGTTTATAGAGACGGAGGTCTCACTATGTTACTTAGGCTGGTCTTAGACTCCTGGTCTCAAGCCATCCTCCCGCCTCGGTAGTCTTTTCTACGTATGAGACATAATCTTCAAGCTCTTATATTAAATACTTTAAAGGAAAGAGCATGTGTGATTAGATTTGGTAAGGTTATGCAACTCTTTTAGGGAGCTGTGTAGTAGATACACCACACAAACTGTGTTACCCATAATTGCTTATTGAAAAGGTTCCCTACAACCAGATAAATTACTTACTTGAAATGGTAATAATTTATAGTATTGGATCTTGCATTTTAACATTATTTGCTGATTGTTAGCTGAAAATATTGATCTTTATATTACCTCTTTTTGAACACTATATTTTAGAGAATGATACTGTAACTGTATCTGACTGTTCAGTTTTAAATTTTAAAAGTTAATTATGACTTTTCAACTTCAGAAAGTTTAAGATATTTTTATCACCCTGGAGCTGAAAAGTACTTTAAGAAATCGCTTGCCTACCTTCCTGCTCTTGGGCAAAGCTGTACCTAAAACATCATAGAAAGCTATGGTAATTATCCATATGATTTTTTTAATCTAAAGAAAGAAGATCCTACAAATTGCCTGAAGCAAGCTCAACACTGCAAAAATATTTAAGTATTTAATTATACTGGAAGCTATGAAGTCGGGCCATCAGTATGAGGACCTGGATACCTTCTTACCCTCACCTTTCATACTCATTTAGTTACCTGTAGGAGAGAAATAACTTTTTAAAAAATATCTTATCTACGTGGTTCAAAAGCAAGTAAATGTTTGTGAAAACTGTGTTCTATGGCACCAGAATCTGGAAGTTGAAGAAAAGAAGTATGTATTATAACAATCGTGTTTTACCTGTATTCTCCATGTGGTCTTGGAGTTGGCCAAATGAGCTCTTAAAATAGATACCTGGAGGAGGAGTTGAAGTGTTCTGTATGGCCACCACGCCTCCTTTAGAAACCAGCACATTCAAATGCAAGTATTGTGTCCACCACATTAGAGGTACTAATGTGGTAAAGTACAAAGATGCTGTTTCATCACATAAAGTTGAAAATGTGCTATCTGTAACTTAGAATATTCAGTTGTTTTTATGCCAGTCATGTCCAGCCTATAATTGAGTTTTTCATCTATTCTGCTTCTTTGCATAAACTAAATGTCTCTTGTCCTTTTTTGTAGTTATGGCAGTGATAATGCTTGAATTTTGAAGCCATATGTGTGATGTTTTTAACCCTATATTATCCTCATGTATGTTGTTGTCCTTGAAAAATCTCATCTACCTCATGATTTAAAATGATAAAATATGTCTCTGGCAGTAGATAACTCATCTTTCCTCTTTCTTTCTTGAATGTTATTTGTTACAAAATCCGTTAGTCACCAAATTTATAGTGACTCTTTGAAGAATGTTAATATCAGGAAGTTTTTTTTTAATGTTATGAGGCTGGTGGTTTTTAGCTGCATAGGATATAAAAATCCAGGATTGTATTCTAAGATTTGCTGATTAAGAAATTGTAAAGATCATTGGATTATGTTTTATGGATCATTGGATCATGTTTTATGTTTGGCAATTGTCCAGAGACTATATAAAGTGTATCACTGGGGGGAAAATATAGATGTAGTTTTTGTGAAGTAACCTGAAACAAGCTGATCATTATAAATCTTACAGGTTTGGTTTTATTTTCGGAAGATGGGGGTAGCCACTGAAATATTTAAAGGTGTTTCTCTGCTACCTTATTACCAGATTATAAATAAATGACCGCATTCTGCCACACAGAGATTTTTTTTTCAATTAGCATGCAGACACAAAACAATTTATTACAACCTGTTCTGTAAGGTCCATGAAGGCAGCCTGTAACTCTCTTTCATTTTAGGCATTCCAACCATCACCTTGCAGGAAACTAGATTAGATATACAGTAGATATTGCAGTAGAACTAGATTAGATATACAGCCTTTACAAGGTAAAGTTTAGTTGTCCTTTTAGTCAACATCAGACAACCAGAAAAGCTCCCAAACCAATGACTAGAAATAGGACTGTTAAGGAGTCAACCCTGGGCACCATCTCTAAGAATAAAGATTATAGACCTCGGATTTGTATACCCTGTTTCTTCAAAGGTGGAGAATAACTATCAAATATTTTATCTAATCACAATTCCTTGGTAAGGTATTTTAATTTTAGCAACGAAAGCACATTTCCAACATTCATCTTGTTAACCAATAAGCTATTCATTTTACCAGTAGATTCCATTTCTGATATTCATTCTGCTAATTACCAATGTCTCAAGTGTTAATCATGATATAGATAAAAGCAGTGCTTATGGTCACTGCCTCTGGAGTATAGTTGTCTGATATAATGCTCCCTTGACGTGACTCCTCAATAAGGACAACTGACTGCCTCTGGAGTTGAAGTTTAACTAACTGACACATTCATTTATATCAATCACACCATCTGTGCTGAAGTGTTGTAACTGTATTAGAGACATCATAATAAGAGCATTGTTAAATATTCAAAATGGTGGAAATAATATTATACCTGCCATCTTTCAGGTGGTTATGTGGTTAAATTGATTTCAAAATACATTTGACCAATTTATTTTTATTTATTTATTTATTTTTGAGACAGAGTCTCGCTTTGTCACCTGGGGTTGAGTGCAGTGGTGTCATCATAGCTCACTGCAGCCTGAAACTCCTGGGCTCAAGAGATCCTCCTGCCTCAGCCTCCCAAGTAGCTGGGACTGCAGGTGCACACCATGATGCCCAGCTAATTTTTCTGTTTTCTCACTCTTGCTCTGCTGGTCTTGAACTCCTGAGCTCAAGTGATCCTCCTGCCTCGACCTCCTAGAGCGCTAGGATTATAGGCCAGACCAACTCAGTTAAAAATACATGTGATCAGCTCATTTATTGATGCTCTTTTCTTCATAAAAGAATTGAGGAACTAGATCTGGCTTTTAATTTTTTTATACAACTCTTAGTAAATTTATTACTAATACTGAGAATTATGCTTACATGCCTGTTATTAAGTAGCATAATGTACTTAAATTTTGTTATTTGTAGCTCTGTCTCACAGAGTTTATATATTTAAATTTCACAAGCAAATTGGTTGGTTATATGTTTCTTAACTGGGGACCAATTTCACTCATCATCTTTACAAAATAAAATTTATGCATCCATTCAACAATTATTAAGCCTCTGCTATATGCTGGATATTGTACTAAACGCCAATATAATTTTCAAACTTTAACGTGCATAGAATTGTTGTGGGAACTTGTTAAATCTAAAGTTAAATCCAGGACTCTCTACCTTTTAACAAACATCCCAAGTGCTGCTCATGCAGGTGGTCCCAGCCTATGCTCCGAGAAACACAGCCCAAGAGATAATTAATTAATCAGACTAAACACCTGCCTAGAACAGGCTTACAGTCTGTTAGAAACAAATAGAAAACAGAACTAGTAATTGATACCATATGGACTCAGGTGCAGGGATATCAAATATTCTAATATTTGATATCTTATATTTGATACCTTAATCCAGTGGTTCTCAATCAATGTAGTGGTGGGTGGAGTGTGGAGCATTTTTGCATCATAGAGAACATATGGCAATATCTGCCGACATTTGATTGTCATGACTTGCTGGGGGAGGGGCAGGGCGTGCTACTGGCATCTATTGGGTAGAGGCCAGGGATACAGCTAAACACCCTACAAATGCATAGGAAAGCTTCCTACAACAAAAAATTATTCAGTCCAGAATGCAGCAGAGCCATGGTTGAGAAATCTTGCCTTAGCTTGATTATTTTTCTCCCTCTTTGCTTATTGTCTATTGCTCCCCTCCCCCATACACACATAGTTTTGAGAAAATTACACAAGTGTTAAATAAGAATACTTGATGTTAAATATGAATAGATTATTAGATACAAACAATAATTATATAAAGTAAAAAAATAAAAGTTCTCCCTTACACACAATACTTCTAGGCATTTTTATATGAAATTACACACATAAACACGTATATTTGAAGGTTGTTAGATTTCTGTTTTGTTCTTAAATGGGATCATAGTTAACATGTTTTGTGACTTGCTTTTCTCACTTTACAGTGTGCAATTGCTGCACAGTTTTCCATAGTACAGATGGATGTACCATAATGATTTAACCATTCTTCTGCTGATGGATGTTAAGATTGTTTCCAGTTTACTTGATGGTGTTATGAATAGCACTGCATTAAGAATTTATGCACACGTGCATGATAGATTCCCAGATTCTGGGATAGATTCCCAGAAATGGAATTGCTCAGTCAAAGGGACATTTATTTTATTTTGATAGTTTTAATGCTAAAAGAATGTCCTCATAATAGGCTATAACTGTTTATATTTCCACCGACAGTGATTAAAGTGTTTTCCACACCCTCACCAATGCTGGATACTATCAGATGTAATTTTTGTCATTCTGATGGGTAAAAATGCTATCTCATTATCATCATAATTTGCATTTCCCTGATAACTAGTGATGTTGAGCATCTTGTTATATGTTTATTAGCCACTTACATTTTTCTGTGAATTGCCCGTGCATACCCATTGCCAATTTTTAATTGAAATGATTGCGTTTTTCTTATTTATGTGTAGATCTTTATGTGTTCTATACATTGCTTATTATATATCTTGCAGATATTTTCTCCTTACCTGTCATTTTTTTTTAGCATTGCAAATAGTGCCTTTCATCACATAGCAAGCTTTTAGTATTTATACATTCAAATCAGGGTCTTTTCTTTTATGCAGTACAGTGTGGTGGATAAATGTACAAATTGCAGAGCCAGATTGCCTGTGTTAAGATTTCAGCTCCTCAGTTTACTAGCTGTGTAACCTTGGGCAAGTTGCTTAATCTTTTTGTGCCTCAGTTTTCTGTCTTAAAATGGAGTGGTAATAGTATATATGTGAGAGCATTGTTGTGAGGAACAAATTAGATTTCATAGTGAAGCACTAAGAATAATGCCTGGCACATGGAAGTACACTATAAAAAGTAACTTCTATTGTTATTTCTTCTGGTTGTGTGCCTTATGTGGGAAGGTCTTCGGTGCCTCAAAATGATAAAGATATGTCACCACAGAAAAATTGGACAGTTTGGCACAATTTTATCAGAGTGGGATGCGTTTGGGGGAGATAATTGATTTTCCATACATAGAATCTCAGGCAATATCCCAAAGAGCTTTGCTATGTTAGAGTTTGAACTTTATCCTGAAAGTAGAGAAAAAACCTTGATAAATTATAATCATGAGATAGTTGTATAAAAGATTCCCACACTTCTCAAATCATTATGGAAGGAGAATATTGTTCAGTAGCTGATCCTGAGACTCTTTGGGATAAAATTATCTCCTCACCTCACCTCACTACAAAAGGAATTCCAAGTGGATTAGAAAGTTCATTGAAGAAAATAAAAACTAAAAGAGAATAGAAGTGAATATTTATTGTATCATTGGGTAAAGAAGAATGTTCTAAAGCAATGGGGAAGAAATCGCAGAGGAATATATGTAGACAGATTTGTCTACATAAAAATAAAAACTAATATTAAATATATACTTAAAATCATATTAAGACTTATTGTTGGCCAAGGCCCACCTATTGATGGGAGTGTAAATTGGTATAACTTCTAAAAGACAAATGATAGTCGTATAAATAAGTTTTAAAAAGTGTGCATGTCTTTGATCCATTTATTCAGCTAACAAAAATTTATCTTAAGGAAATCATTAAGGATGAATGCAAAGAATTAATTAAGATTTTTCACTTGATTATCACTTATAATATGAAAAATTTGAAACAACGTCAATGTCCAAAAATATGGGATTAGTTAAATTGTTAAGTGTTAGCTAAATTAAGTTCATTAAATGACCATAAAATGGGGTATTTTTATCTGTTATAAATGCACTGTTGTATGATATTTATTAATATAGAAGTATATTCATATTTTAATGAACAAAGCAGTTTATAAAAGAATATGTACAATGTATGATCCAATTTTTTTAGAAAATGGATACAAATAAAGTAGAAAAACAATAAAATGTAAAAATATATCTCTGGTAGTGGGAAATTATAGTGATATATTTTTCATGTTCTTTTTTTACTTCTCTGTATTTTCTAATTTTTATTACAATGAAACTGCAATAAAATAAATAACGTATCAAATAAAAGTTTTAATTTTATCTTCATTTATTTCTTCTTCGATGCTCTTCCTTTCTTCATGTAGATTGGAGTTTCTAACATATTATTTTCCTTCTCTCTAAAGAACTTTTAAAATTACCTGCAAGGCAGGTCTGCTGGCAACAGATTCCCTCAATTTTTGTTTGTTTAAGAAAGTTTATTTCTCCTTTACTTTTGAAGGATAATTATATAGGATATAGAATTCTAGGTTGGTGATTTTTTTTTTTCCTCTCAATACTGTAAAATATTTCACTGTACTTTCTTCTTGCTTGCATGGTTTCTGATAAGTTGGATGTAAATCTTAACTTTGTTCCTCTATAGGTAAGATTTTTTTTCCTCTGGCTTCTTTCAGGATTTTTTTCTTTATCTTTCATTTTCTGTAGTTTGAAAATGATATGCCTTTGGTGTAGGTTTTCTTGGCCTTTATCCTCTTCTTGCTTATGTGATTTCTGAAAAGAAGAATGATGTTATTTTTATACTTGCTCCTCTATAGGTAAGGTGTTTTTTTCCTCTGACTTCCTTCAGTGGTTTTCCTTTGTCTTTGATTTTCTGCAGTGTGAATATGATATGCTTGGATGTAGATTATTTTGTATCTATCCTGCTTGGTGTTCTCTGAGCTTCCTGGATCTGTGATTTGGTGTCTGACATTAATTTGTGGAAATTCTCAGTCATTATTGTTTCAAATATTCTTTTCCTTTCTCTCTTTCTTTTCCTTCTGGAGTTCCCAAGCCTTTTGTATTAGGTTATTAAGTATGAAATGTCTGATTTCCTGAAGTACTAAGTTTAACAGTTGATATCGCTGACATTCCACTTTGATTCTTCCTCTTTTATTTTTATTGTGAAGGTACATCCTCATTATTTCAAATGCATGGTCTGGCTTATGACTATCTTTCAAATTTTTTTTTAGAACAATTTTTGTGAAACTATGGATAAGTCAAAAATTTGTGTTATTTTCGAATATGAGTTCTGTTGTGGAACTAATGCAGCTCAGAGAGCTTGAAATATCAAAGAAGTGTTTGGGATGGATGTGGCTAATGAACGCGCACAGTATGTCCATGGTTTGAGAAGTTCTGTTATGGTGATTTTAATCTTGAAAATGAGCCATGTGGGTGACCTAAGACCAAGGTGGATGATGATGAGCTAAAAGCTGTGGTGGAAGCAAATCCATGTCAACCTATGCATGAATTAGCAGCAAGGTTTGACGTTACTAGTCCAATAATATTGGATCGTTGAAAACAAATGGGCAAGGTAAAGAAGCTGGATAGATGGGTACCGTGTGGATTAAACAAACATCAGAAGAGAAATCATCTCAAAGCTTGTCTTTCTTTGCTCTGGTTTCTTTCTTTATTTTATTTTCAGTCTTTTTTCTCTTTGCTTTTCGGTTTTAGAGGTTTCTATTGTGATATCCTCAAGCTCAGAGATTCTCTGTTCAGCTATGTCTAGACTACTAATAAGCCTATCAAAGACATTCTTCATTTCTGCTACAATGTTTTTGATCTCTAACATTTCTTGTTGATTCTTTCTTAGAATTTCTCTCTGCTTATATTGCTCATCCAGTCTTACATGCTGTCTACTTTATCTATTAGAGCCTTTGGTGTGTTAATTATTTTAAATTTCTAGTCTGATAATTCCAACATCCTTTCCATTTCTGAGTCTGGTTCTGATGCTTGCTCTGTCTCTTCAAACTGTTTTTTGCCTTTTAGTATGCCTTATAATGTTTTCTTGATATCTGGGCATTATGTACTGGGTAAAAGGAACTGCTGTAAAAAGGCCTTGAGTGATATCATGGTAAGGTATAGAAGAGGGGAAACATTCTATAGTCCTATGATTAGGTCTCAGTCTTTTAGTGAGCCTGTACCTCTGGACTGTGAACTTAACAAGTGTTTCTCAGTTTTTTTTTTTTTTTTCTGCCTTCTTAGGTGGAACAGGATGGCTAGAGTAGGCTGGAATTTGGTATTTCTCTTCCTCCAGGTCAGTTAGGCTCTGATAAAACCCCAGCAGGCTGGGCTCTAGCAGTTTCTCTTGAGAGAGAAGAACAGGGTTAAGAAGAGCAGAGTACCCTGATTTATTTTAAAATGGTTCCTTTTCCCCTCTTGCTGCTGTAAGCATGGGATTTTTTTCCCCTATAGTTACTATGAGAACCTGATCCAGCTCTTGGAGGTAAAACTCATAAAACTGTGGGAGACCCCTATGACCTAGTCCCTATGGAGTTTTTAACTCTGGAATTTGTCTACATCTACCCTCCAGCAATCTCTATATTATAATTCAGGTTTTCTTACTCTAGCTCTGGTTCCCATGGAGGTTTCTGCTCTACTACTTTGTAATTCTCTGTGCTTGCCTGTCTCTCTCTTCGATTTGGGGAACAGTGGTGTCTCTGTGGTCTTCAAAGCTCCTTACATGTGGACCAGAAACTAGAAGTTCCATTGCTTATAATAGGAAAAAATAAACTTTATAAGTCATGAAAGTAAAAGACAAAGCAAGAAAACTATATTAGCAGTGGAAGTGACAAAGGCTAATATTTTCCTTATTAAAGATTTTAAAGAGAGAGAGTAAAATCCAAATGTTAGTAGATATATGAACAAAGGACATGACCGGTTTTATAAAAGAGAAAATAGAGATGACTAATAAACATGAAAATATATTCACAGTTATAAGTTATCAAAGAAATACAAACTAAATCAGTGAGATAGAAGGTCTCTTTTAACAGTTTAGCAAAGATTTAAAAATATAACGGTGCTGTTGTGAGTGTGGTCAATGAGACTAGCATTGCTGTACACTGTAGTTTGTAACTTGGTATAATTTCTTTGTGATATTTATAAAATCTTAACTGTTCAAATACTTTAATCAGAAATTTCTCTTCTAGGAATCTGTCCTAAGAACAACTCAGAAATGCCACAAGTACTTTGGACACAAAGATGTTTACTGCAGCATCATTTCTAATAGTGACAAACTTGAAGTGACAGACATATTTAACAGTGGAGAATAGTTATGTAAATCTGTAGTGTAACCATATTACAGAATGATATGCAACTTCTAAAATTTAGGCTTACAAAATTATAATGTTAAGTTTAAACGAACATAAGATTTTATATGTGGTATCATGTCAACTGTTGTACAAAAACTAGAGAAAATGTATAAAAATATTAATTGTGATTTCACCTAGCTGGTAGAGTTTTGAAGAATTCTTTTTTGTACTTCTCTGTATATGTATAATTTTCTATGGTGAATTTTCTCATATAATCAGAAAAAAGTATGGTATTAAAGACGATCACCCTCACAGAATCGTGGAAGATGAAATCCAGGTGTGTATGAGACTAGAGAAAAGGAGACAAGTCCAGAGGCGTTAGTGGTAGTCTGCTCACAGATGATGAGGCTTGAATTTAGGAAGAAGTGATAGTGGAGATAGAAAGAAGGCTCCAGATTCTGTAGAGATTTAGTAGGTAGAGCCAACTTGGTTTGGTGAGTCTTGGGATGGAGAGGTTTGATGGATGGCAGTACAACCCACTGAGATGAGAAACTAAGGAGAGAAACAGCTTAAGTGGTGGAAATGAGTTCAGTTTGGCTATGTTGAGTTTGTGATGTGGTGAAAATGAACAGGGGGCACTTGAGTGCTTAGATCGAGAACTCAGGAATAGGTCTGTCTAGTTTTGAAGATTTAGGAGTCATTATCAGCACACACACTTAAGTCCTGACCATGGAAGACATAATCCTTGATTGCCAGGTCTTGCTTAAACTAACAGATGATTATACTTAGAATGGAAACTAATTTAAAAATCTGCTAGTTTAGTTTCTTGTTTAAGAAACTGCATAAAATAGTACGAGTAAACTTTTTGTTGCTTTCTTTAGGGTTACAGGGCAAGAGGTTGATATAAACTGCCCTTTAGCAACTTTGTAGTAGACTTGACATTAGGATCACTTTAATAGTTTTTTTTAAATTCGTACATCCTACAACCTACTTCAACCTTTGACCTGTACACTTTAACTTTTATTTTTGTGTAAATCTG
The DNA here is from genome assembly GCA_004363605.1 of Indri indri. NCBI lineage: Eukaryota > Metazoa > Chordata > Mammalia > Primates > Indriidae > Indri > Indri indri. Next base: position 13,331 of record RJWJ010025436.1, read on the forward strand.
TAGTTTCCCTCTGAGAAGATTGAGGTTTTTGATTTGGAATTTTTTGAGGCAAGTTAGATTTTATTCTAAAATAAATATAACAATTTTTTGATATTTACGAGTATGTGTCTAGGCAGATTTTTAATGTTGATTCTATTTACATTTGCGCTACCAAACTCTCTTCCATCCAACCATCTAAGTTGGTTATTTTAGCTGATATGGTTTCTAATTAAGTCTTTGTGGTTGAGAGAGCTCCCTGTGGCATGTCTGCTTCAGCATTTAATTGCTCCATGGACTCCAAATTAAATTCTATAGTATTCCATTTTGGTCTGCTGATGAAGCAAAGATCTTTTCATCATGGCTGGGAAAATGTGGCACTTGTGACAGCTCGAAGGACCAGCATCACAATTTTGAAAAAGTTAGAACTATTTAACTTCTAGATTGACTCTTCATCATTTGACAATAAAGTTTAAAGTGTTACTGAGAGTTAAATGAGAGAATTCCAGGCCCATAATAGTCTCTCAGTAATTATTTGTAGAATAAATAAAGCAAAATCGTTGGTCTTGATATTGTAGTGCATCAAATTATTTTGTTTCAGAAAGAGCGAAGTCTTAGGAGTTTTCAGATTGAACTTGAGTGAAAAATACCAGGAAACAAATTTTATAACTCTCTGTTAGGTACGGTATAAGGTATTCTTGCATTGGAATGACGGGTTGGATTAAGAAACTTGTAAAGTCTCTTCTAACTCCATTATCTCATTTGATGATTTTGATTCTTGAGTCAGTAGAGAAAATGGATACTTACACAAATAATTGGGTGTGTTAATTCTTTACACTGTGAAATAATTCATGTATTCATGAGACAGAGGGCAAGATCTAATAACTGAGACTTTTAAGGCCAGTGCTATGATTTGAAAGTGTCTCTCAAAGTTCATGTGTTGGAAACTTAATTCCAGTGCAACAGTGTTGAGAGGCGGAACCTTTAAGAGGTAATGAGGTCATGAGGGCAGAGCCCTCATGTCATTGTTGTGGAAGTGGGTGCTTTATTTGGAGAGAGGGTTTGTTACAGAAGCAAGTTCAGTGTCCTTTTTTCTTGCTCTCACATGCTCTTTTGTCCTTTCACCTACTGCCATGGATGACACAGCAAGAAGGGCCTCACCAGGTGCTGGCCCCTCATCTTGGACTTTTCAGCCTGTGAGCCAAATAAATTTCTTAATCATTTATCCAGTCTTTGGTATTCTGTTATAGTGGCACAAAATGGACTAAGACAGAAAATTGGTACCTAGAAGGGGGACTGTTGCTATAACAAGTACCTGAAAATATAGAAGTGGCTTTGGAAGTGGGTATGGGTAGAGGCTGGAAAAATTTGGAGGAGCAAGCTAGAAAAAGCCTAGATTGCCATGAATGGAGCATAAAGGGCAATTCTGGTGATGATTCAGAAGAAAAGAGCTAACAGGAGAGCCTAAATTTTCTTAGGGATTACTTAAGTTATGATTAGAATGCTGGTAGAAATACGGGTAGTAAAGACCATTCCGATGAGGTCTTAGATGGAAATGAGGAATAAGGTATTGAAAACTGAAGTAAACGCCATCCTGGTAAAATTGCAAAGATCTTGGCTGAATTGTGTCCATGTCTGAGGGCTTTATGGAAGGTGGAATTTAAGAGCGATGAACTAGGATATCTGGCAGAAGACATATCTAAGCGAAATATTGAAGGAGGTGCCTGGACACTTGTAACCACATATAGTAACATGTGAGTGGAGAGACATTATTTAAAGACAGGATTTATAATTAAAAGGCAAGCAGAACAGAAAAATTTGGGAAATTCACAGTCTGACCATGTAAAGAGTGAAAAGGCATCTTTTGGAGAGCAAACCAAGGGTGTGGCTAAGCAACTGCTTACTAAAGAGATTAGTACATTTGCTAAAGAGATTAGTACAGCCAGAAGGGAGCCAGGTACTATTCATCAAGACAATGGAAGAATGACCCCAGAGACATTTTGACCTTGGAGGCTGCCCCTCCCATCACAGGCTTGGAGCTCTAGGAGGGCAAAATGATTTCAGGAGATGGGCCCTGGGTACCCTCTACAGGCTCACTGCCCAGGTCCACCTCAGGATTTTGCCCCTCACCCCATTCCAGCACAGTACTCTACAGACCACCCCATCCATGGCTTAAGGGGGCCGAGGTGCAGCTCGTTCTGCAGCTCCAGAAGGCCCAGGTGGTAAGCCTTGGTAGCGTCAAGTCTACAGGCTTGCAAAGTGCAAGAACTGTGGGGGCATGGATACCTCCACCTTGATTTCAGTGGATGTCATGGACAGCCTGGGGGCCAGGCAGAAACTTGTTGCTGCGTTGGAGCCACCACAGAGAGACCCCACTAGGACAATGCTTAGTGGAGCCATGGGAGTGAGGCCACATCAGAAACCCCAGAACTGTATAGAGCTACTGGTGTGCAACTCCAGCTTGGGAAAGCTGTAGGTATGAGACTCCAACCCATGGGAGCTGCTGGGTGGACTGAGACCAGGAAAGCCATGAGACTGGGACTGCCTGAGGCCTTGGGGACCACTCCCTGCCCCAGTGTGCCCAGGATGTGAGACATGGAGTCAAAGGAGGTTATTCTCCACCTTTAAAACATGTTTTCCCCATTGGGCTTTAGACTTAGAACCAGTTAGCTCTTTCTTCTTGCCTGTTTCTCCCTTTTGGAATGGGAATGTCTATCCTATACATTTCCACTATTGTATTTTAGAAGTAGATAACTTGTTTAATTTAACAGGCTCACAGCTGGAGAGGAATTTGCCTCAGGATGAATCATGCCTTGAGTCTTACCCACATTTGATTTAGACGAGACTCTGGCCCTTGGAATTTTGAGTTGGTAATGGAATAAGCTGAGACTTTGGTGCTATTGGGATGGAATGAATTTATTTTGCCTGTGAGGCAAATGTGAATTTTGGGAGCCAGAGGTGGAATGCTATGGTTTGAATGTGTCCCCCAATGTTCATATGTTGGAAACTTAATCCTTAATGCAACATTGTTGAGAGGGACCTTTAAGAAGTGATTGGGTCATGAGTGCTCTCCCCTTATGAATGGATTAATATCACTATCTAGACGGTTCTTTATTTGGATAGAGGGTTTGTTATAAAAGTGAGTTCGGCTCCCTCTTGAGCTTGCTCTCACATGCTCTTTTTGCCTTCCACCTTCTGCCATGGGATGATGTAGCAAGAATGCCCTCATTGGATCCTGGCCCCTTGACCTTGGACTTTTCAGCTTCCAGAACTGGGAAAGATAAATTTCTTTTCTTTATAAATTATGTGGTCTCCGGCATTCTGTTACAGCAGCAAAAAACAGACCGAGATAGCCAGCATTAATCTAGTCACATGGTCTTAGAATGCTTTTCAGAATTCTAGTTGCCTGTTTCTTCATTTCTTGGTACCCTGATTCGGTAGTACTCAGAACAGAACTTAAGAGTTCTGATGGACAAGGGCATGAACACAATCAGGCCTTAGACCGTGAGACTCTAGAAGGGTGTGGTATTGCAAGCAGTCATTTATCATCAGGTACTTAACTACCTTATGGTAGTTACTTACTGCCTTATGGTGATGGTAAGGCGTAGCATCTAAACAGTCAAAACAACAAGAGTGTGACATGGTTGCATTGATAATCACAGGTCCACATCTAGTGAATTCCAAAAAAATAAATCTCAATCTTGATATGTCACCAAGAATTACTAAATCGAAGAGCTTAGGTCAACTTTTTTATGATGGTTCTTTACCAAAATGTTCTGTTCTTGAATAATTTAAATGAAGAATTCCGCTGTTGGCTATGTGAGGGACTAGATAGCATGAATAACCCCTACTGGAAAATAGCTTTAAAAAATAGGTAAAATATGACAAAAATATTTTTTAAATGCATTCCTGAAATGACACTGATAGAAGCACTCCAAAGACATAAAACAATAATAGTAATAATTGAACAGAGGAAGATAAGCATTCCTCATAGCTTTGCCACAGAGAGTTTCCACTGAACTCGTGATTTACTGCTTTTATTAATACCTCTGCATGGAGACGCAGAAAAAGTCTAGCAGCTCCCATTCCTCCAAGGTACAATGTCTAATAAGATCCCCTTGCTGCATGAAGCTGACGCCCCAGAGTTGTACCATCAGTGTAAGGATGAAGAAGAAATAAACTCACTGCACAGAAGAAAATGAGAAAAATTGCCTCTTCTTTTCTTTCTTCTTTTTTCTTTTCTTAGCATTAATGGGTTGGGGCAATGTCACCCTTGAACATTTATAACCAGGAGCTAGCCCTCACATGGGTTTCGTTTAAGACTTCTTTGTGTTGTAGTAAAATTATTAATTTTATTAAATTTCAACACTTGAGTGTTAGTCTTTTTTAATACGTTCTGTGACAAAATGAGGAGTATGCACAAAACATTTACGCTACATCACAAAGAACAAAGTTATTCAAGAAAAACCACTTGTGCGATTATTTGACTTGTAAACTAAAGTGGCCATTTTTTCCTTCAAACACCATTTTTACCTGAAAAACTACTAACAGACAAACTGTGGTTATTCCCTCTTGGGTATTTGGCAAACATTTCTTGAAACTGAACAAACGAAGTCTGCCATTTACAGTTAAGCAACTGAAATTGTGTGTGAATGATAAAATTCAACCTTTCAATTGAAAATTAGAATTTTGAAAAACTTGTACATAACAGATAGAGCTTGATAGTTTCCCAATGCTTGAAGATTTTTCTGATGGAACAGAACAAATGCGATTTGGCGGGGGGGCATTATATAATGAAATGTGTCAACATCTGCATAATTCAGAGAATCAGTATTTTCGAAATGACCAAAGTATGGTGTTGCAAAATCACGCATGGGCAAAAGATTCATTCAATGTGTATGACAGAGCAATGGATTTTAATTTAACAGAGTTTAAAAAGTTTATTGATATGATTTTAGGTTCTGTATTACCATGAACCTTTTAAGAAACTTGTTGAGTTTTGGTGTAGTATCAAAGATGAAGACTTGAAATTATTTGAAAAGGTTATTAAAATACTCTTATCTTTTCCAACTACATATCTGAGTGAGGCTTGATTTTTCTTTATATACCTCACCCAAAACAATGTATCATACACATTGAATATGGGAGTAGAGCTGTCTGTTAAAACAGACATTAAAGAGATTTTAGAGTGATATAAACATTAAAGAGATTTGCAAAACTGTGAAATAGAGCTGCTCTTCTCATTAAATTGTTTTGTATAGAAAGTATATTCTTCATAAAACTATGTTAACATATGAGGTTTATTTTTAAATGAATTCAGTATTTTATAAATTTCTTATTTTAAACTTTTAATGGAGTAAATATTGATAGATACAACCCATACAAACAAAAATTCTTTGGAGTTCTCAAAGTGTGTAAAAGGGTCTTAAGACAAAAACACTTGAGACCTGTTGGTCTAAACTCTCCAGGTAAAAGTCAGTGATCACCAGATTGGATTAAAATTTTTCTGGCTTTACATTGTTTATAAGAGACAGTCCTAAAATGAGAGGAGGTTAAATATCAGAAAGAGAAAGAGGAAAATGTCTGTAGCTTCTGGTTGTGGGGGGTAATCTCTGTATGGAGTTGAGTCATGGACTTTCCTACTTTCAGACAGGGCTCCCTTCTCTCCTATCTCTCCTAATTCTATAATGTCTGTCATCTGGCTTCCCCACACTGTTCTTTTGGAGTAGGTCTCCAAGGAGATACTGATGCTGCTTACCACCTTCACTCCCTTTCCCCCTCATACAAACCAAATGCCCTGTTCCTCCTTAACACCCAAGGTTCCTTCTATCTGTTAGTGCCCTCTCTGGCTTGGGGAAACCTCTGCCTAGCTCTACAAATGGAAACAGATCGTACCGTTCTTGTTACTAAATTACAAGTCACTCTAATTTTAGGAAACCTCACATCTCTTTTTCTCCTGTTTATGAGAGGTACATATTTATGGAGAGGTACCTTAAAAGAAGGTGAAAAAAAATCTTGACCACAAGAAACTGATGATGTAAAGGTCCTTCAGAGTGTTTTGATTCTGAGTCACAGAATTACAATTCGTTTATTCACTCAACAAATATTTATTGGGCAGCGGCTCTATGCCATGGTTCTTGAGCTGGGATATAATACAGGGTTGAAAAAAGAGACAAAAATTTCTGCCCTCATTGAGCTTACAGTAGAGGAGAAAGAACAAACAAATGAATAAACAAAGTACTTACATATTTGATTGTATGAGCTAAGGAGAAAAAGAAGGGAATATGAAATATGTGTATTGGGAGAGTGGTTGAAGTTTTAGGTGAGGTGGTCAGAGAAGGCTTTTCTGGGAAAGTGAGTTTTGAGAAAAGACTTAAAGGAAGTGGGATAACTAGTCATATAATATCTATGAGAAGAATACTCTTGGTAAGGAAAATAGCAAATATGAAGACCTTAGGGAGATGCTTACCTGGTATATTGGAGAAACAGTGAGGCCAGTATAGGAGAGCAGAGAAAATGAGAGGGAAAAATAGCACAGGAGATAAGGTCAGAAAGCAAAGTCAGGGAGGCTTCAGGTAGGGCCTGTTGGTCCTACTAAGGGCTATGGCTTTTACTGTGAGACAGCTGGAGGCTGTTGAGTAGAAGAGTGAGATGATCTGACTTTATTTTAAACAGGATCATTGTAGTTACTGTGTTGAGAATAAGTGCAGGGCAAAGGCAGGGCAGCAATACCAGTTTGAAGGATATTGCATTAATCCAGTTGAGAGAAGAGATGGTGGTTTAGCCACAAATTTCAAGTAGATGTACAAGGTGCTCAAAATTGTGTGTGTGTGTGCGTGTGTGTGTGTTCAGAGGGAGGGATGGTCAGTTGAGAAAAGGAGTTTTTTATAAGGTTTATTAACTTGGAATTTTGCCCAGGTTTTTTTTTTTTTTTGGTTTTTTTTGGTTTTTTTTTTTTTGGTTTTGGAATATTTTACGATGCAATAATACAGTATGTGATTACTCTACAAGGGCAGGAATTTATTTTTTTAATTTCAGAATATTATGGGGGTACAAACGTTTTGGTTACATAAATAGCTTTTGTACCAGTTGAGTCAAAGTTATAAGTATGCCCAGCCCCCAGATACTGTGCATTGTACCCAATAGGTGTGAATTTACCCATCCCCACCTCCCCCCTGCCACCTGCTTGATTTCCAATGAATGTTATTTCCATATGTGCACATAAGTGTTGGTTGATTACCTTCAGCTTAATGGTGAGTGCATGTGGTGTTTGTTTTTCCATTCTTGTGATACTTCACTTAGCAGAATGGTCTCCAGTTCCATTCAGGTTAATACAAGAGGTATTAGTTCACCATTTTTTTTTATGGCTGAGTAGTACTCCATGGTATACATATACCACATCTTATTACTCCACTTATGTGTTGATGGGCACTTGGGTTGTTTCCACATCTTTGCAATTGTGAATTGTGTTGCTATAAACATTTGAGTGCAGGTGTCTCTTTTATAGAATGTCTTTTTTCCCTTGGGTAAACACCCAGTAGTGGGATTGCTAGATAAAATGGTAGTTCTACTCTTAGTTCTTTGAGGTATCTTCTTACTACTTTCCACAGAGGTTGTACTAGTTTGCAGTCTCACCAACAGTGTATTAGTGTTCCTATTTCTCCACATCCACAACAGCATTTGTTGTTTGGGACTTTTTGAATAAAAGCCATTCTCATTGGAGTTAAATGATATCTCATTGTGGTTTTGATTTGCATTTCCCTGATGATTAGAGATGTTGAGCCTTTTTTCATATGTTTGTTGGCCATTAGTCTGTCTTCTTTTGAAAAGTTTCTGTTCATGTCTTTTACCCACTTTTTAATGGGCAATTGTTTGATTTTTTTCTTGCTGATTTACTTGAGTTCTTTATAGATTCTAGTTATCAGCCCTTTATCAGATATATAGCATCCAAATATTTTCTCTCATTTTGTAGGTTGTCTATTCACTCTAATGATAGTTTCTTCTCTGTGCAGAAGCTTTATAGTTTGTTCAGGTCCCATTTATTTATTTTTGTTGTTGCTATGATTGCTTTTGGGGTCTTCTTCATAAATTGTTTGCTTAGGTCTATGTCTATAAGAGTTTTTCAGACATTTGCTTCTAGAATTCTTATAGTTTCATGCCTTAGGTATAAGTCTGTTATCCATCATGAGTTGATTTTTGTGAGAGGTGAGAGGTGCAGTTCCTGTTTCAGTCTTCTATATGTGGCTATTCAATTTTCTCAGCACCATTTATTGAATAGGTATTCTTTTCCCCAGTATATGTTTTTGTCTGCTTTTTCAAAGATCAGATGACAGTATGAGAATGATTTTATGTCTGGGTTCTCTGTTTGATCCATTGATCTATGTCTCTGTTCTTATGCCAGTACCATGCTGTTTTGGTTACTATAGCCTTGTGTAGTATAGCTTGCAGTCTGGTAAATTGATGCCTCCCAGTTTGTTCTTTTTGTTTAAGGTTGCTTTGGCTATACAGGGTCTTCTCTGGTTCCATATGAAGCATAGCATTATTTTTTCTAGATCTGCAAAAAAATGATGTTGGTATTTTAATATTGAAAAATGATGTTGGCTATACAGGGTCTTCTCTGGTTCCATATGAAACGTAGCATTATTTTTTCTAGATCTGTGAAAAAATGACGTTCGTATTTTAACAGTTTTTTCCATCTGTTTACATCCTCTGCTATTTTATTCCTCAGTGTCTCATAGTTCTTCCCGTAGAGGTCTTTTATTTCCTTGGTTAAATATATTCCTAGGTATTTTATTTTCTTTGTTGCTATTGTGAAAGGTATTGAGTCTTTGATTTGGTTCTCAGCTTGACTGTATATGAATACAGTATACAGTATACTGTATACGCTCAGCTTGAGTGTATATGAATGCTACTGGTTTGCGTACATTGATTTTGTAACCTGACACTTTGCTGAATTTATTTATCAATTCCAGTAGTCTCTTGGCAGAATCTTTGGGGTTTTCTAAATATAAGATCATATCACCATCAAAGAGCAATAGTTTGACCTCTTCTGCCCCCATTTGGATACCCTTGGTTTCCTTCTATAGTTTGATTGCTCTGGCTAGACTTCCAGCAGTACTATACTATGTTGAATAGAAGTGATGATAGAGGGCAACCTTGTGTGGTTCCAGTTCTAAGCGGGAATGCTTTCAAATTTTCCCCATTCAGTCTGATGTTGGCTGTGGGTTTAGCCTAGATGGCTTTTATAAGTTTGAGGTAAGTCCTGTCTATCTATGCCTGTTTTGTTAAACGTTCTTATCATAAAAAGGTGCTGAATTTTGTCAAATGCTTTTTTGTGTATATTGAGAAGATCACCTGGTCTTTGTTTTTTGCTTGTATTTATTTGGTGAATTACATTTACAGATTTGCGTATATTGAACCATCCCTGCGTCTCTGGCATGAAGCCCGCTTGGTTGTGATGTATTATTATTATTATTATTTTTTTTTATGAGTGGCTGAATTTGGTTTGCTAGGATTTTACTGAGAATTTTTGCATCTGTATTCATAAGGGATATTGGTCCATAGTTTTCTTTTTTTGTTGAGTCTTTTCCTGGCTTTCGTATCAAGGTGATGTTGGCTTCATACAATGTGTTCGAGAGGATTCCTTCCTTCTTGATGTTATGGAATAATTTCTGCAGAATAGGTACCAGTTCTTCTTTGTAGGTCTGGTAAAATGTGGGTGAGAAACCATCTGGTTTGAGACTTTTTTTGTTGTTGGAAGGATTTTATTGCTGCTTAAATTGAGTTACTTCATATTGGTCTGTTTAGGAATTCTATTTCTTCCTGATTGAGCCTAGGGAGGCTATGTGTTTCTAAGAATTTGTCCATCTCTTCCACATTTTCAAGTTTATGTACATAAAGGTTTTTATAGTATTCACAGATGATATTTTGTATTTCCATGGTATCAGTCGAAATTTCTCCTTTTTCATTCCACGTTGAGCTTATTAGAGTCCTTTCTTTTCTGCTTCTGGTTAATCTAGCCAGAGTGTTTTGTTTATCAATTGTTATCAATTGATAACAATTATAATTTGTTGTTATACTTGTTATCAGTTATCAATTATGTTTATCTTTTCAAGTAACCAACTTTTTGTTTCATTAATCTTCTGTATAGTTCTTTTGTTATCGATTTCATTTCGTTCTCCTCTGATCTTGGTTATTTATTTTCTTCCACTGGGTTTGGGATTGATTTGCTCATCCTTTTCCAGTTCCTTGAGACAATTCGTTAGATTGTTGATTTGTGATCTTTCCGTCTTTTGGACGGAGGCATTTATGGCTATGAATTCCTCTCAGGACTGCTTTAGCTGTGTCCCACAGATTTTGATATTGTGTCTCCTTTATCATTTAGTTCAAAGAATCTTTTGATTTCCGTCTTAATTTCCTCCTTGACCCAACTATCGTTCAGCAATAGGTTGTTTAGTTTCCATAACTTTGTGTAGAGATGAGTGTTTCTGTTGGAGTGGATTTCTAATTTTATTCCACTGTGGTTTGAGAAGATGCAGGGTATAATTTCTATTTTTTTTT
>RJWJ010025437.1:0-24066 GCA_004363605.1 Indri indri
GGCAAGAGAGTGAGACTCTGTCTCAAAAAAAAAAAAAAAAAATCAAAAGAAATTAGCTGAACAACTAAAAACATATATAGAAAAAATTAGCCAGGTATGGTGGCGCATGCCTGTAGTCCCAGCTACTTGGGAGGCTGAGGCAGAAGGATTGCTTAAGCCCAGGAGTTTGAAGTTGCTGTGAGCTAGACTGATGCCATGGCACTCTATCCCGGGCAACAGAGTGAGACTCTGTCTAAAAAAAAAAAAAAAAAAATCCAAGTAGGTACCATAGGTCTGGGGCAGACTCCATCCAAGTCTTTAGGCTTCCAGCCCTGTGTTTGCCCCTGCCTCATTCATTACTCTGGGTTTCTCTCCCCCAGATCCATCTCGGATCTCACATTCTGAGGCCCTGCCCTCTCACCTTGATGCCCACAACCCCACCCTTGGATTTGATAACTTGGGGGAAGGGACGCCCATCATCCGCCTTCTGGTAGAGTGTCTCATGGAAGAGGATGACACCCCCAATGCAGGGATTCACGCGGTCATCGGCTGTCAGCAGCAGCTGGCGGTAGAAGCGCCGGTTCTCCTCTGTGTTCTCAGTGCCGATGGACTGCAGCCGCTTGGCAATACTCCCTAAGGGGAGCATCAGGGAATAAGGGGACCAGCTTGCCACTCCCAATCCTGGGCAGCCCTCCCACTCTGTCTCCTGCCCATACCAGTGGACTCATCTGCAGCCAGGATGCCCTTGCCCGGAGCCACGATGCGGTGAGCGATGTCAGACAGCTCCTTCTTCTGCTCCGGGGTCAGCGCTGGATGTGGGTAGGGCATGGTGCTGGTGATAGCGAGTTCCTGGGTAGAAGAGACAGATGGGGGAGGACTTGTAAGCTGGGTCTTCCCATGGTTGCTCAAGGAGCAGGGCCCCTCACCTGGAGATCAGGGCAAATGTTCCCTACCTCTCCTGCCCCACACCCAGCAGGCCCTGGGGCACTTGTCCCCAGCTCTGTACACCTGACTTCCCTATACTAGGCCTGCCTCCTGTACCTTTCCTAACTCTGTCTGTTGCTGGGTATTGCCCAGCTGAGGGTGGAGTTGCCCACTGGCAACTGGGGGATAGGAAAAGGCCATAGCCATGCAGGCAGGTCACAGTGAACTTGGACCCTTCTGGCTTGCGCCTTGCCATGGGGTCACCTTGCCTAGAAACAAAACTGAACCGGAGTATTTTAGAATTTAAAGGTCATGAATAGGGTAGAAGGCCCAACACCTTCATTTAAAAGGGCCCAGAAAAGGGAAAGGTCTGTGCTTCAAGCCACACAGCAACCCAGGGGTCAGATCTGAGATTGGAACCCAGATCTTCTGACTGCCATCAGGGTGTTCCTTCCAACCCACCCAAGATCCCAGGGCTGGCCCAGGCTCCAGTGCTTCAAGGACACCCCAAGGTCAAGCTTCTCCCCACAGGTTAGGGAAGGGTATTAGGAAAAGGGTGTTAGGAAAAAGGCAGGAGGGCAATCAGAAGCTCAGGAAAGGGCAGCAGAGCAAGCCCTAGCGTGAGATAGAGGGAAGTGGTTAAGGTTTGCCGTTGTCACTGATCATCCGGGAAAGAACGTGGAGGAGAGGCAAGCGCCCCACCCCTTCCCCTGAAAAATGCTCCTGTCGGTTCGCTGGGCTGCAGCCGTTCCAGGCTCAGAATCAAGGTCACCCGATAAGGAAAGATAGGGAAAGTGTTAATGGGGCGTCATGTGCTGCCAAGGGGATTCCCCTCCACACACGGGGCAACCCGTCCTCCCAGCGAGGTCTAACCTCCCGCTTGCAAGAACCCTGAGGCAGTATACGAGCAGGCCCCTACCCCTCGCTGCCTCTCAGGATCCCTGCCGATGCCAAGAGGCCCTAATCCGCTGCACCAGGAGTCCCTGGGAGGAAAAGGGAGGGGAACGGCACTCCAACTCGTCCTGCTTCCTCCACCGCCATGACTCAGCGCGTGGAGCCGCTGCATTGCGCAGCAAACCCAGGGAGCTCGCGCTACCGAGGGCCGGGGCGCCAGGGCGAGGGGCTTATGTGTGGGGGGTGGTAGTGGGGAGATGCTCGGACGGGGTAGGGGTGGGGCTCCGCGCCGACGCCCGACCCACCACTGCCCCCAAGATCCTTCTCCAGGGTCCCTGACCCTCGATCGTGAAGAGGGGGCGCTCACCTGGCACAGGAGAGAGCGGGTGTGCGGGGTGCCGCGGCGGAAGGCGGGGGGCTGGCGACAGCGCGAACGCGGCGGTCGTCACCAGCACCCGGTTCTGCGGCGCGTTCCAAGAGGAACACAGCCTATTCAGCTCCGGAGGAGGCGGCACCGGGGGCGGGCTGGAGGGCGGTGGTGCCCGGCCTTTTAAAGGCACCGCTCCATGCGCCGCCGGGTTTTTTCCTTTGCAAGGAGCGGGGGACGACCAATGGCAGGCGAAGAGCTGCGCAAGTGGCCGCCCCCGAGAGGCAAAGCCAGAAGCGGCGCTTGGGAGGGGGGCGGGGCAGCAAGAACATGATCCCTCCCGCTCCCCTCGGACGTGACTCGGGCCACATCCCGCGGATCGCCACAGCTCCCCCCTCCTTCTCGCTTTTTCCCCCGCCTGGCGCGCTGTGGGGCGCCGTGACTCAGCCAGAATGTTGGCACCGGAGGAGATGGGGATTGCGGATGAGGGGAAGGGAAAGCCGGTGGAAGAGTAAGAAAAGATGAAGGCTTGGCTTCCCCTCCCACGCCCAGCCCGACCGGCCGGGCACCGCCCCAGCTTCCGACCTGCGCGGCTGTAGTGCGCGTCACATCGTAACCTAATCGAGAAGTCGGGTGTGTCTGCCTGCTTCACCCGCTGGCTGGGCTGCGCAGGATGCACACTCCCTGTCGCTAGCCCAGGCGTAAGAGAGGCGGAGGAAAGGGCGGCGAGTGGACGCACAGGGAGCACCCGGGCCGCGGGGGCTGGCGGAGCGCGGAGGCAGGGCCCACCCGCCTCGGAGCTGGGTCCTGGCAGCTGGGCTCTGGGGCCGCCAAGGCCACCCTGACCTGCGCATGCGCACGTGCTTCCGCCCGGGGCCGCGGCGGCCAGGCGGGTCGTACCCTGCCACCACCGAAAACCAAACTACGCGGAAATTGACCTGCCACTGCTCGGCCCAAGCCAAGTCTCTGGGATGGGGATAGGGGATACAGTCCCTGAGAAACGTCTTCCTTGGGCCTTACTTCCCCAAAATAAAATTCTTACCTGACTTGACCCACCTCCTAGATACTTTCCGAGCCCCCACTCCACTCCTGCTTCATCCCGACCCCTTTGTCCACTCACTTTTCCCCCACCGCCCCATCCCAGCTCGGTCCTGCTAGCAGCCCACCTGCGGCAAGACTGGAGGAGCCGGCAGAGCCTGGTCAGCAGCGAGTGAGCCAGGCGTGCCCAGGGCTGGGTTATAAGGCAGCTCCTGCCCTCCCCCCCCAACCAGTGTCCCCAACCTTCTCCAGTGACCCCTGCCCTTTCCCCGCCACAGATCCCCTGGCAGGGACCTATATTTAGGGAAACTTGAAGCTCCTGACATTCATGCCAGCATGGGGCCCGGCATGGGGGAAGGAGGAGGAAGCCTTGGGTCTGCCCTATTCAGGGGGAAATGAGGGGCCCCCTGCCCACTCACCGGTACTTCAAAAGAAATTTCTTCCTTGGAAATCCAGACTGAGGCCCCTGGTTGTCAAGAGAAATAAATCTTGGCCAGGGATCTGTGGGAGGGAAAGGAGTAAGGGGACTCAGAGTGTGCGGCCCTCCCTGCCTCCTTCCCACTGGCTCCTCCTCTGGTGCCCCTCCTTCCCTGACTCTGGGCCTTGATGATGGCTGTTGCACCATCTGGAGCCCATTTGTTTCAGAGGGAGGGCAGATACAGGCACTGCACTTACCTCTTAAAATAACCAAGAATCCATGGACAGGGATGTGGTTGGGGCACCCCTGTATATCCTGGTATTTAAGGTCCAAGTTCCTCGATAATGCTGTCTGTCTGTGTCTCCTCCCTTAGAGGGAGGAGAGTTTACTTGGGGAGGGGAAGAGGGGGCAGGACACCTGCTGGAACACCAGCCCCCTCTCTTCTGGCCCTCCAAAGGAGCTGCAGCCCAGCTGGCCAAGAGTCCAGCCCAGCAAGGAGCCAGGCCCCCACTGCCAGTTCCAGTTCCCAGGCCTATGAGCTGGGCAAGCCATTTGTGTGGTTCCAGTAGCCTGGACAAAGGTGTCCTGAGGCCCCTTAGGGATGAGGGTATGTGGGTCCTGGGGGCTGGCTGCTTCCCAAAGGGCAGGGACCCTGGATCCTCATCGGAGCTTGATCTCAAAGCAGAGACAGTTGAGGCTCTGGCAGTCGGGAAGTTGGCACGCGCAGGCACAGTCGCAGAGTGGGCAGCAGCGAGGGCAGCGAGGTGCCCAACCCTGAGGGAGAAGAGAGAGGCGTGAGGGAGATGGGACCAGAGCCAGAATCTTTTTCCCTCTAAGGGGAGAAGGGAACAGAGAGGCCTGGGAAGTCCCGTTTGCCCAGTGGAACAGAGAGAACAAAGCAATTCTCTGTGCTGTTGAAAAATCAGCAATGAGGCAATGTTCTAAACAACGGAGTTCAAGAGCTGGAAGCAATTATGCAGAGGTTCTCTCCTTCCCATTTTATAGGTGAGGAGACTAAGGACCAGAGGGCAACTGGCCCTGGGTCCCATGTTAGAATTTGGGCTTCCCTACATCCAGTTCGAAGATGGCTCTGCTGCATCCTCATGGCCTCATGCAATTGAGAGTCAGTAGACAGAGAAAGCACATACATTTTTCTGTCCTTCATGAAAATAACTTGTGATTTTTATGGACTTCTTCCTTGGCATGAGACCAAACTACAGGATCTCATTCATAATTTTTGAGTACCTACCCTGTGCAAGGCACAGACTGCATTCATGAATGATTAACAAAATCTTTGTAGTTTTCTTTGAAAATGGCAATTTCCATACTTTTTAAAATTTTAATGTTTTAAAAAGAGTTATATCTCTCTTAATTGTCAGAACTCTGAGTAGTGGGCCTCTGTACAAAAGAGGAAATGGAGGCTCAGAGGGGGAGTGATTTGCCCAAAGGAATACAACTAGGGAATGGAGCTAGGATGAACCAGGCTCTGCTTGCTTCCATCCCTGTGGTACCCCTCAACCCCTCTGCCTCCCAGGGCCAGGAACATCAGCTTCTTTCTGGGTCTGCAAGAACAGGGACTGTTCACCTCATGTTCTCCACTGAGCTAGCATGGGGACTCGTGCTCAGCAGGTATCTGAGATATAGATGACTGTTGAATGAATGGATGAATCTAAGCATATCGTTTCCCCCTCTTTAGGCAAAGAAGAAAAGAGGGGGCTTCTCAGCTACTGGGAGAAGTGAAAAGTCTGTCTCTTGCAGGACAGGAACAGCATGTCCTTAGAGACAGGAAGGGAGAACCCACCCCCTTCCTGGGAACTCACTGCTCCCCTGAATTGGCACAGGGATGACCTACAGCTGCCTCAGGCATGGACTAGAGTCAGGCCAAGTGGCTGGAGTGGGACACACTCAACGATGGCTGGGTGACACAAGATTGGCTCCTTGAGGCCAGAAGCCAAGGTAGTGACAGTCGCAGTTGTACAGTTCAATCAGAAATCAGGCCAAGCCAGGAATAGGGGAATGACGTTTCCAACAGCTGAGGTTTCGGGGTGCTGTGTCAAATGACTAGTGAGATCAGATATCACTAGGGGCTCCAGTGAGGGGAGGGTACCTGCCATCTGCACGGAGGGGGTCCATATTGGGCTATGCCACTACTGCCCACAGAACTGCCTCTTAGGGAGAGGCTTGAAGCATCACGGTGGGGTGGGGAGAGAGAGGTGGTTTTTCTTGTGTTTCATGAGGGTGTGGTTTGGGGTATCTCTAGGGAGTCCAGGTTTGGGGATGAAATTGACTCTGTGGGTTTTTGGAGGACCACACTGGCATTCTGTGCACAGAACTGGTGGCTGAGAGAGGCTCTGCTGCCCTTACCTCAGAGAAGAGGGTATTAAAAGCATTTCTTGGCTCTGTGCACTGGAAGGGTTTAGATCTAGTCGTTAATAACTGGCTAATGGATTTCTTGACTCTTACAAGCAGCCATGTGGCTTCTGGAAGGAATCTGCTGTTTAAGTACATTAAACAAGGACTCCACAAGACTGTTAACCCATGTGTTTCTTTAGGCTTTTGGGAGAGTTTTTCACTTTGATTTTTTTCCCCCTGACCTTGTGAGGGCCAGCCCTTTGCTGGTGAGAGCTCTGTCCCTTGAGTCAATAAGGCCTGGGTTTGAATATCAGCTTGGCTAATTCATGTTTTGAGCCTCAGATTCCTCATCTCTGAAGCAAATATAACACCTGCTTCACAGGGTCATTGCGAGGAATCAGTGGAAAGAACGAAGCACAGTGCCCAATATGCAGTGAGCTGTTCTCTCATAACTTGATTTCCCCCTAGCAGTGTGTATCAGAATCATGTGAGAACTTGTTAAAAATGCATGAACTCAGTCCCATCCCTGCTGCGTGTGGGGCCTGGTGCCTGGCTTTCCGTTTACAACCATGCTTGCTTCTTGGTCACACACAGGGCGGAGAGTCAACCACTGTACCACATCACATCAGTTCTCTATTATAACAGCCTATTTCTTTCTTTCTGTCCATCGCCAGGACGGAAGCCCCCTGAGGCCTGGGACCTTGTCTGTCTGGTTTCTACTGCGCCCCCAGGGCCCAGTATAGTGCCTGAACAGTGACTCCGCAAATCTTTGGTGAGTGAATGAATAAATGAATGAATTAGATCCTTGCAACGTGCCTGTGAGAGAAGCAGGGAAGGCAAGGTTTCTTCCTCAGAAAAGAGAAGAAACCTGGGTTTGTGTTCTGCCTGGTTCAGCCATATAACTTCAGGCAAGTCACTCAAACCTGTTTAAACCTCAGTGTCTACAACTGTAAAATGGGCAAGAGCTTTGTAACCTTTGTGGCTCTTACTGTTATCGCAAGGAAACTGAAGAACAGAGGGACTTAAATGTACTTTGTGGAAAGACAGCTCAAGGACAGAATGAACCGGCCCCGCCCTCTGCCATTCTAAATCCCTTCCTGGCTCCAGTAGAAACCGGATAGGATCAGGCCCCAAGTCTCCAGGTTTAGGGGTTCCTGCAACCCTGGAGGGGTAGCTGGGGGGACCTGGTCCCTCTGTATAGTACACCTTTCTCCCAAGGAAGAGAAGATGGGTCCCTGACTGTTCGCTTTGAGTGGACAGAGGGGCAGGGGGCTGTGTCCCCAGGATAGGGAGCCAAAAATCATTTTGTAATTGAACACCTCCTATAAGATGGGAGTTTTTAGAAGCCTCCATTTTCTCCTTTCTCCCTCAGCCCCAACCCTGGGACCCCTCTCCTGGCTACCCCTGGGAAACCAGAAAGAAGAGACCTCTTTGCCCCACAATTTATTTCAAAACTGAAAACATCTTCCAGGGATTTGTACCAATCACAGTCAGCCCAGTTTTATGAATTTGCTGGGCTTGGTCTTTTATCCTTGCCTTCCATCCTAGGGAAGGTCAACACACCAAGGGCAGGAGTTTTGCTGTCTAAATCTCTGAGCCCAAAATAATCATTGCCTAAGAAGGTGGTCAATTACATTTAACATCTTTAAACCCACAAATGCAAAAATGGCCTGTCTTCTGTGAGCCAGGCTTCTCCCCTGAGGATTCTGTTTCAACTAACGCTATGGAGCAATTTGTTATGTAAGGCTCTCCTGTGTAATACTGGAGAAGCGACCAAACTTCCCTAAGCAGTTTACTCCCCTGCAAAAGGAAGATAGTAATATTTACCCATCTACATGTGCAGGCATGGACAAGTGGCCAACATTTGATGTCAAGTTAAAAAGGGCAAGTAGCAGTTGTGATGAAATAACCTATGTGGTGTGTGGACACATATCTACAGGTAATAAGAAAGAAAAAAAATAGAAAAAAAGAAGAAATAGTTTACGTGGCATAACTCCGTCTTTGCCAAATAATAGTAAAATACAGCAGGGATAGTACTTGTATAGTAGTATATGAGGGACAGACACAAAACGTACCAACTTTGGGTTAGAGAACTGATAGATAAAGTGATTTGGTCTATTTTTTTTTTTTTTATTAGAGACAGGGACTCACTATGTCACCTAGGCTAAATTAGAAGTCTTGGGCTCAAGTGATCCTCCCTCCCCAGCCTCCCAAGTAGCTGGGACCACAGGCACATGCCACTGTGCCCAGCCTTTCTGTGTGTTTCTATATGCATACTTTGTAAACAACACTTTTGTAATTAGAAAAAAATATATAGGTTTTAAAAAATACCCAGGTCTGTAGGGTGGGAAGGAAGAAAAAAAATACCCAGTTCTCAGGGTCGTTGAGAAAAATAATGTCAAAATAAAGTGGCACTGTATCTGGAACACAGTATTCACTCAATGAACAGTAGGAGCTCTGTGAACAGTTTTTGCTTTTAGCTACCATTTTCAGAAGTGCTGAGTATGTGCCACATATGTTATTCACATCACCTTTCTCAGGCTGGCACCCTATTTTCTTTTCTTCAAGTAGTTTTCATCACCAGCTTTCATCTGATGTGTTGTTTTTGCCTGTTTCCACATAATTCAGTATCCGGAATCCTGCCTGGCTTAGAGTAGGTGCTCAATAATAAATGTTGAACATCAAAAGAATGCACAGATCCTACCTAGATCAGGGCTCAGTGGGGCAGAAGGTAGGAATGGAACTCACAGCTTCGGTGGGCTGGGGGCAGCAGGCATCCAGGCAGTGGGCTGGGCTAGACAGAGGGAAGTCACAGGCTTCTGCACAGGTCCAGCAACAGTCTTGAAGCCGGAAGGCACCTTGCTTCCTGCAGGGGGAGCTGCAGTCTGTGCAGCAGCCCTGGACCTAGGAGATGACAGAGCTCAGGATCTGGGCCAGGCAGCAGATAATGACAGCCAAGATTTGGCTTTCTCAAGGGGCCAGGAAAATGTTCGACTGGGGACAGGAGAGGCGGGACCTCTTGGTTCCACAAAAGGGATAGATGCGGGGACTAAATGGCAAAGGAGCCTCAAGGTAAGAGCCTGCAGATGAAGGGACAGGTTAACTGGGTTCCTCTTCCCCAGAGCCCCCCCTTCATCCCCACCAGGCCCCTCACCCGCAGGCAGTGCCTAACCAGCAGCACTAGGCCCAGCAGCAACAAATAGATGCCCACAGCGATGAAGACGATGGCAGGGATGGGGAGCAGCAGGTGAGGGCTGCTGACGGGAGCCGGGGTTGGATTCCATGGGCTAGAGGAGTCCTGGACGAGCACAGGAGGAAGGGGTGACAAGGAGTAGAGAGGGGCTGCAGGAACACAGGAATACCAGGAGGGACACAGAGATGGCTGGGAGGGGGGGAACAACCCCCAGACGGTGGGGAGTCAATAGGACTATACCCTGACCGACTATCTTATCCCCCCGAGACCTGCCTTTTTCCGGTCATCCCCATTTTAGCACCATCAAGTACTTGTTGATTATTCTAGAATCTTCTTAGACTAACTGATCTTCCTTTCAGAATGTCTCTCCAAACAGATCTCTTGTCTCTGATCCCACTACCGCTACTTTGGCATCCCTCAGCCCACATTACTGGCCCAACCGTCTTCCAACCTGCACTTTTGCCCCTTTTCACCCAGCTGTCCTTGTGTATCCCTCCCTTCCTTACAGTCCGGCGATGGCTCCCAGTGGCTCAGTGAAAACTTTCTTAGTGACAAAGTCCCCAATCTTGCCCTGCCTACTTCTCCCTCCCTCCCACCTCTCCGCTCCAGCCACACTGAAGTCCTAGCAGTTCCCCCAAATGACCCATCCTCTCTCTCTCACACCCAGGCCCCTTGCTTTCCCTCTGCCTGAAATGCCTTTTCTCCTTGATTACTTGGTGAACTCCTCCTTATCTTGCCAGGAATACCAGAAATGTGCCCTCCCGTGGGAAGTCCCTCCTTGGCACTCTCTTTCTCACAGCTTTTGTCCTGAGCTGGAAGGGTCTGTGTTGGGTAGAAAGCCCCCTCCCCGGTCTGGGCCCGAAGGCAGGCAAAACCAGGGTGAGGACAGGGAGCTGAAGGGGCCGCGCCAGACTCACGTCCATGGGGCAGGGCAGCGCCAGTCAGTCCGGGAGCTGCAGGGGAGAGAAGGTCCTGGGCCTCAGAGGCTGAGAGGGGCCGTTAGACCCGGGTGCCCACTCTCCTCCTTCTCCCATTGCCCGTTTGGGGAAAACTGAGGCCCAGCGATGGTCTCAGTTTCTCTCTGGTTCGAACAGTGTCAGTTGGCGGGCTGGGGACTCGAGGGCTGCGCCTTCCTCGAACACCCCAGCCCGGCCCAGGCCACACCCCTCCGCTGTCCCCACACCCCGGCTCCCTCCGCCGACCCATCCCCATCACCTGCACCCTCGTGGCCGCGGGCAATTCACGGATTCCGCGCCGCGCTGGCTCCAATCGGCCGTGGAACCAGCTCCGCCCAAAAGCCTTTGGCTGCTTCTTGCTGTTGCCATGGGGATCAAGCGTTGTTTTTACGGCGGCCGCCGAGGCCCAAACTCCTTCTTCCCGCCTCGCTTCTCCCGCCCGATCTCCTGCGAGTCCTTCGAAACCGTGGTCCTCGGGGTTTTCCCGCGGAGGCTAAACGGAAAGAGCGAGTTCCCGCCACCACCGGCCTGGGTCGGATCCTCATCAGATGCTGGAAGTTGGAGGAGGCACTGGGGCCTGGGACTCTGCAAAGGGACGACTGGACCCTGAACCCCTGGGCTACACCCCCACCCAACTTGCTGTGTGACTTTCCCAAGTCAGTGAACGTCACTGAGTCCATTTCCTCATCCGCAAAAGGGGGAAACTACTACTTTTCAGGGATATTGTAAAAATCAAAGCTACTTGTTAAGTGTATGGAATTATCAATATTTTTTCATTCTGACCCCACTTCTCCATTTTTACTCCATTTTCGCAGTCTTTGCATCACCTTCAAAGTGATTTCCTACCACCCACATCAGATCTTGCTCCTTTTCTACTTTAAAACCTCCAAAGGCTTCCCATTGACTCCAGGATAAAGCCCAAATGCAGCAGCAGACTGTTGTCACCGTCCACTCGGCCCTGCCTACCTTCTCTTTGTTCATTCACAACATATCTAGCTGGGTGCCAGGCACTGCTGTAGGCTCTGCAGCTCTAGCAGAGAGTAAGGCAAATTTCCTGCCCTCTCATTGCTAACATTCTGCTGGAGGAGGGAGATCAGATAATAAATATATAAACAAATAAGATTTTGTCCCTCTTCAGTTTTTTCAAGGCCCCACATGGGATCTGTTGAAGCTTCCTGAATCAGTGCATAGGGCCTCATAGGTCCACGGCTTTGCACATGCTGTTCCATCTGCCTGGAACACCCTTCCCCTGACAAACTTCCTCATACCTCAAGCATGTGCTCAGCTTCATTCCTCTTGGTGAGGTGTTCCTGCCAACCTCAGGTGGACGTGGCTGCTTTGGGCTCTGAGTTCCCACAGCACCATATAAACACTGTTGTTCTGGCACTTAGCACAAGATACCCAAATATTCCATTTCAGAACCCACTTGGCAATTAGACTGGAAGTGCCTGGGGGCCTGGTGTGACTCATCTCCGCATCCTAACAGTTGGCCTAACCCTGGGGACCATGGTGAATACTCACTGATCCTGTGAATGAATAGAATCCAATTCCATAGAAGTGCTGTTGTTGTCATCCAGATGTCCTAGTTCCCTTGGTTTTCAAGGCACTCAGACCCCCTTTCATTCCTAATCTTTTGCTTCTGTGCACACACATGCTTGCATGCGTGCACGGTCACACTCCCCCATGGACACCTTGGACTTCCTACACGACTGCTGCCTCCTGCCATTTTCCCCTGAAAGCAGTACCACCAAATACCTATTTTTGTCCACGTCCTCCACTCTAATGTACCTCACCACAGCTGCTGCCCCTGGGATTTCCTACACCATGAGGCAGCCACAGAAATTGCCAGGGTCTATGTCCTGGGGTCCCAAATCTCCCCTCCCACCTTCAACCACACAGAGAGGGTCCCAGCCACCCCTTTTGCCACCAGTAGCCCTCTCATAGAGGGTTTAAAGCCCAGAAAACAGAAGTCTAACTGTTCCCAATGTCACCTTTGTTGATTCTGAGGCAGGATCAGATTGCCTTCCTGGGCTGTCTTATTGTCTGACAGAATCTTGAGGACCAGGATGAGACCAGTTCCCAATTCCACCCCAGAAAGGGTCTCTGGTGAGACATACTCTCTTTGGCTCCTGCCAACAGAGAGATGTCAGCTTTGGCAAGGCCTCTGGGTACATCCACGGCCTGCAGTGGTCAGGCTCACCGCTGATGGTGTTCTGTTCCTACCATGGGCCCATACATTATGCAGGAGGGTGGACAATGCCCCAGCCTGCTGGTTGCCAGGCTAACCAAGAGGAGGGGTGATGTATGCACCCCACTTTGCCAAGGCCCCACTTCTACCCACACCACACCATTCGTTAGAGGCAGGGAGAAACTGACTTCACAGTAGCCAGATAACCATAAGATCTCCCTCTACCTGAAGTTTGAGGCTGAAGATGTCAGATAGTATCACCTGTATTTAATACTTTTGCCCTGCCCCTGGGAAAGGGAGAAAAGGATTATTTCCTCTCAATCATCGCTGGGTGGGTGGAAGATTGGAGATGTAGAGAAGGCCCAGAAGAAAAAAGAAGCCTCAGCAGGCTTGGGCTTGGGTGTGAGATGGGAACCTGGCAGTTCTGATTTTGATCTCATACTTTTAGCCCCCTCCTATGGACATCAGACAACATCAGCTCCCAGAGATTAAGAAGAGGTTCACCAGGCTCCTTATTATGAAAATGAAAGGTCAATTACCCTGGGAGGAGAAAGAAGCTGAGCTGAGCTAGAGCTAGCATCAGTAAAGGACTCCATGTAATCTTATTTAATCCTAATCCTCACAGTAGACTTGGGTAGCAGAAGCCAGTATTTCTACTTCATGGAAAGAATTATGGCCTAGTTAGAAAACAAAAACAAGAACGAAAACAAAAACCCAACACTTTAGAAGCAGGCAAGATCTGGGTTCGAATTCTAGTTCTGCCATTGTGTGTTTGTATGACCTTGGGCAAGTCAATTGACCTCACTGAACCTCAGTCTCCCTCATCTGAAAGTGGGAATTATCATAGCAGATTGGCAAGGCTTGTGGTGATGACTAGAGAAAATGTATATAAAGTACATGGCATAGAACAACAGCAAATTTAAAAATATAACAACTAATTTTTTTTTTTGAAACAGAGTCTCGCTCTGTTGCCCAGGGTAGAATGCCATGGCATCAGCCTAGCTTACGGCAACCTCAAACTCCTGCGCTTAAGTGATCCTCCTGCCTTAGCCTCCCCTGTAGCTGGGATGACAAGTGTGTGCCACCATGCCCGTCTAATTTTTTCTATTTTTAGTCGTCTGGCTAATTTCTTTCTATTTTTAGTAGAGATGGGGTCTCGCTCTTGCTGAGGCTGCTCTCGAACTCCTGATCTCAAGCGATCCTCCCACCTCATCCTCCCAGAATGCTAGGAATATGGGCATTAGCCACCACGCCTGGCCCAACAACAACTATTAATGCATATCACAGTGAATCTTTATATAGGAACTGTGCTTTACACATGTCTCATTTAATCACCCCAGCAGCTTCATGTAGAGATACTGCTATTGTCCCCATTTTATAGATAAGAAGCCTGAGGCCCAGAGGGGTTAAATCACTTGCACAAGGACTCCTGGCTAGTGAGTGGCAGAACCAGGATTTAGGTCCAGTCAGTGAGACTTTGTGTTTATACAACAAAGGCTCAGAGAGGTTCTGAAACTTGGCCAAGATCACACAGCCAGCCTATGAGAGGAGAAAGGGCCTTGGACCCTTGGCTGTCTGACTCCAACTCACCTGTTGTGCCCCTCAGCGTTTACTGCTGAACAGATAAAGGGTGAGACTGGAATTGCTTGGGGCAGTACCTAAGCTGGGACAGGTACAAGTAAAAGTACTAAATAATAAATGCTCTGGCACCCTGGCCAGGACTCTCCCCAGAGCACAGGTGGGGGGAATCGGACCCTTCCCAGGGTATCATGTAAGAAACAGGCCACTTCTGGCTGCTTATTGTTTACTTATTCACAGCTTTCGATTATATCACACCCACACACCTCCGCAGGGCTGAGGAGCCTCGGCACCCAGGTAAGGAGGATGACCAAAACACCATCTGGATGGAGGAGCCTAAAGGAACAGGGCGCGCTAAACTCTAGGCCCAGAGTAAACTCGGTGTCAGCTCTGTGAGGGCTACAAAGGGGTGGGAGACCGGGGGAGCTGGGCTAAGGGAGGGAAGATGGTGACCGAAGTCCTGTGAGCCCAGATGGGCCTCCCATGGCGCCGCCCTGCATTGCCCTTGCACGTGTGGCTGTAGGATGCTCTCTGGCTGTGCACCCAGGCCAGGACTAGCCGGTGGGGTCCCCCTTCCTCTGCGGGGATGTCGAGACACTCCTAGACTGCCCAGACAAGGGTTCAGAGTGTGCGGAGTGCTTCGTGTCTTGGGTTTGTTCTAGGCAGTACTCCAGTTCAGCAAGAAAGCCCACACCCCCCCAATGCTGTTCTCTTTCCAATTCCCTTTCAACACTTCTGATTACTCCAGGAGGATCATTTTGCTGCCAGAAATCCTTTAACACCTTTCTGTTTGTGCTTGTCTTTTCTAATCCTTCTTTCTTTTTTAAACGAAGAGAAAGCAGGCCTCCAGCCCAGAATAGGAGGAATAGCCTTCTGCACAGCAGGGGTAGTAGCTAGCTAGAATGTTACGTGTTTCCATTTTATATTTTTTTTGTTACCTTCTATTTACAATAAGTGATACTGGTTTTCTATTTTCTGTAGTGATAAAAAGTTTCCTTTTATTTTTAAATTTCTTTTGAGATAGTCTTGCTCTGTTGCCCTGGCTAGAGTGCACTTGGCATCATCATAGCTCACAGCAACCTCAAACTCCTGAGCTCAAGACATCCTCCTGCCTCAGCCTCCCAAGTAGCTGGGACTACAGGCACTCACCATGATACCCGGCTAATTTTTCTGTTTTTTGTAGAGACGGGGGGTCTCACTCTTGCTCAGCCTGGTCTTGAACTCCTGGCTTCAAGCAATCCTTCTGCCTCAGCCTTCCAGAGTGCTAGGATTACAGGTGCTAGCCACTGCACCTGGTCAAGTTTCCTTTTAAAGTACATGGTTACAAGCAGGTACTCTGGAAATCAGACTACTAGGTTCACATCCCAGCTGCACCACTTACTACCTGTGTGACCATAAGCTAGTCACACAACCTCTCTGGGCCTCAAGTCCCTCATCTGTACTGGGAAAGTAATAACAGTATTTCTGTCTTAGGTTAGTATGAGGACTATATCAGTTAATATAAGTGAAGGGCTTAGAGTAGTGCCTAACATTTAGCAAATGCTATATAAATGTTTTGCTCTTATTACATCACATAGAACAAAAACACCCATAACTGAGGTTTGAGGACCACTTCTATGGACCAATTCCACCATTTTCCACATGGGGAAACAAAGGTTTGGAGAAGATAGAGGCTGAGCTAGGACCTTGCTAAGTTTCTGGATTCCTAATCTAATTATCGGCCATTTCAATCTCCGATAATTATTATAATCTCTCAGCCTCAACTTATTCAACTGCAAAATTGGACTAATACTCTCTAACTGAACATTGGGATGGTTATGTGTGAAGGCAGCTCAGAAAATGAGTGTTAGTGTGACGGTGCTCGTGCATTCTCAACTGGGATAATATTGCCCGCAAGGGGGCAAGAATTGGTTCTTGGTGGGCCAAAATACCTTACTCTTTTTAATATATAAAGCACATATATACATACGTAAATA
The DNA here is from genome assembly GCA_004363605.1 of Indri indri. Lineage (NCBI taxonomy): Eukaryota > Metazoa > Chordata > Mammalia > Primates > Indriidae > Indri > Indri indri. Next base: position 15,864 of record RJWJ010025437.1, read on the forward strand.
TATGTCCAGTATATCTATGTTATTAAAATTTCATCATGGTTCTGAAAAAGGCTCCTTAGGGGAGCAATAACAAAAAAAAGTTGAGAAACACTGCTTGAAACCAATGTTTTCCCTACTTGGGTGGTTGCCCACTAGCAGGTTGTGAAATCAGCTTAATAGGTCATGACCAGCCTTTGGGGGAAAATGATACAGAAAATGCCACAGGGCACCACACACAAGGGCCAGTAAGTATTTATTGTGAAAAACTTTCCTTTCAATTTGGGGTGTGTGTGTGTGTACTGAGTTATAAAATAAAAGATATCTCTTGTGGGTCAATGTAAAAATAGTTGAAAGCCATTGCTCAGGCTAGGCACGGTGGCTCAAGCCTGTAATCCCAGAACTTTGGGAGACCAAGGCAGGAGGATTGCTTGAGGCCAGGAGTTTGAGATCAGCCTGAGCAAGAATGAGATCTGGTCTCTACAAAAAATAGAAAAATTAGCCCGGCATGGGGGCAGGCAACAGGGCAAGACCCTGTCTCAAAACAAAACACCAAATACCCAAAACACTATTCTCTCCTCTTCTCTTTTATATCTCAGACAAGCCTGTGCAGCTTTAGACTGTTGTCCTGGAAACAAGAAGATATTGATAGGCCGGGCGCGGTGGCTCATGCCTGTAATCCTAGCACTCTGGGAGGCCGAGGAGGGTGGATTGTTTGAGCTCAGGAGTTCGAGACCAGCCTGAGCAAGAGCGAGACCCCGTCTCTACCAAAAATAGAAAGAAATTAATTGGACAGCTAAAAATATATAGAAAAAATTAGCCGGGCATGGTGGCACATGCCTGTAGTCCCAGCTACTCGGGAGGCTGAGGCAGTAGGATTGCTTGAGCCTAGGAGTTTGAGGTTGCTGTGAGCTAGGCTGACGCCACAGCACTCGCCCCAGGCGAGAGAGTGAGACTCTGTCTCAAAAAAAAAAAAAAAAAAAGAAGAAGATATTGATAACAAAAGAAAGAAATGTAGGTGAGAGCCCAGATTCCAATGAAAGTTGGGTCTGAACTTGACCGGCCCATGACTTTTCATTCCTTCCTCATTCTATCATGCAGGGTAAGCCGCAGGTGCAGAGGAAAATGGCCACCCCTCAGCACAGAGGGTGCTGCTCTCCTCATTCCTTCCTGTGCCTGCCCCTTTCCTCCCCTTCTTGCCTCTTCTCTGAACTTGGAAGGCAGCAGTCATGTTGACCCAAGTCTGAGTCCTAGCTCTGCCATTTACTGTGTGACCTGGGGCAAGTGATTTAACTTCTCTGAGCCTCAGTTTTCTCAGCAGTAAAATGGGGAGGTTATTTGTAAGGTGGTAGAGATGATTAAATGATAAAATGTATGTAAAGTAGTTTAGCACAGTGCCTTGTGCTAAGAAACTCACATAATGTGAGTTTTCTTAATAATAACGGCCAAATACCGTGTGAAGTACTGTAGCGTATGTGCATTACATCTCTTTGATCTTTGCAATGAGCCTGCACACGACTGGAAAGGAAACAGGGCCAGCTCCGTGGAGTGGACAGCGTGCCTGGTTTCAAATCCCAGCTCAGGATCTTTCCATATCTTTAAAGTCCATACATATTTCTTTCTTTGTGAACTGCATTGCCTCCCTTTTAAAAAGGAGCTATTCAGCCTGGGCAACATAGTGAGACCCTGTCTCTACAAAAAAATAAGATTAGCAGGATGCGGTGGGGTGCCTGTAGTCCCAGCTACTCTGAGGCTAAGGCAGGAGGAAAGCTTGAGCCCAGGAATTGGAGGTTGCAGTGAGCTATGATAGTGCCACTGCACTCCAGCCTGGGCAACAAAGCAAGGCCTCATCTCTACAAAGTAATAATAATAATAATAAAAGGAGCTGTTCTCATAACCCCATATAATGACTTCTGCTTATATCACATTAGCTAAAATTCTAGCTGCAAGGGAGGCAGGGAAATGTAGTTTTAAAAAATAGGTACAAGGCTGGGTGCGGTGGCTCACACCTGTAATCCTAGCACTCTGGGAGGCCGAGGCGGGAGGATTGCTTGAGCTCAGGAGTTTGAGACCAGCCTGAGCAGGAGTGAGACCCTGTCTCTACTATAAATAGAAAGAAATTAGCCAAACAACTAAAAACAGAAAAAATTAGCTGGGCACGGTGGCGTGTGCCTGTAGTCCCAGCTACACCGGAGGCTGAGGCAGGAGGATCGCTTGAGCCCAGGAGTTTGAGGTTGCTGTGAGCTAGGCTGACCCCATGGCACTCTAGCCCAGGCAACAGAGCAAGACTCTGTCTCAATAAAAAAAAAAATACTAATAGGTACAGCCAGGTATGGTGGCTCATGCCTGTAATCCTAGCACTCTGGGAGGCCGAGGTAGGAGGATCGCTTGAGCTCAGGAGTTCAATACCAGCCTGAGCAAGAGCAAGACCCCATCTCTACTAAAAATAGAAAAAATTAGCCGGGTGTGGTGGCATGTGACTGTAGTCCTAGTTACTGGGGAGGCTCAGGCAGGAAGATCACTTGAGCCCAGGAGTTGCAGTGAGCGAGCTATCATGATGCCACTGTACTCATGCCCAGGTAACAGACCAAGACTCTGTCTCAAGAAAAATAAATAAATAAAACAAAAATAGGCTCATTTCAGCCCACAACAAAATAAGGAAGAAGGTGAGAATGAATAGCGATTAGGCAACTAGAAGCTTCATCTTTAACAACCTCATCTTGTTCTTGGCTTAACCTTTAATTTTCAGAGGCCCATCCAGAGGGGAAGAAAATGGAGTGGCTAAAGAAACAAGAACCTCTAACAGAGATATAAGCTCTGAAAATGTGAATGAGGATGTCTAAATTGTATTCAATGTTTTTTTCCTCCTTTTTTTTTTTTTTTTTTAGATAGAACCTTCCAGTTCCTTTAGGAAAGTGAGTTTATGGGTTTTCTATCTGCTTGACTGTATAGAGACCAATAAATTCAGAAAATATGATTGAAAAAAATCCTACTTTATGCACTTCCTGACTGTGTAACCTTGGACAAGGTACCACGCCTCTCTGTGCCTTTGTTTTCTCATCTGTAAAAGAGGCACAATGATCATTCCTATCCACAAGGTTTTTTCAGGAAATGACTTGATTTTTTTTTTTTTTTTTTTTGAGACAGAGTCTCACTCTCTTGCCTGGGGCGAGTGCCGTGGAGTCAGCCTAGCTCACAGCAACCTCAAACTCCTGGGCTTAAGCAATCCTACTGTCTCAGCCTCCTGAGTAGCTGGGACTACAGGCATGCCCGGCTAATTTTTTTCTATATATATTTTCAGCTGTCCAATTAATTTCTTTCTATTTTTGGTAGAGACGGGGTCTCGCTCTTGCTCAGGCTGGTCTCGAACTCCTGAGCTCAGAACGATCCGCCTGCCTCAGCCTCCCAGAGTGCTAGGATTACAGGCGTGAGCCACTGCACCCGGCCATGACTTGATGTTTTTAAGCACTCAGATCGGGTAGAAAGATCAGCCCATAGTAAATGCCATATAAGTAGTATTTAATGGGCTGGCATTATTATCCCAGTCTCACAGATGAAGAAACTGAGGCCCACATAGGTTTTGCCCCCTTTTATTCAGGGAGCGAAAAAGCTTAAATTTCTTTCCTCTTTTTTTTTTTTTTTTTGAGAAAGGGTCTTGCTCTGTTGCCTGGGCATGAACAATGGCAATGGTGTCATCATAGCTCACTGGAACCTCCAATTCCTGGGCTCAAGCAATCCTCCTGCCTCAGCCTCAGAGTAAAGCTGGGACTACAGGCGCGTGCCCCCATGCCCGGCTAATTTTTCTACTTTTAGTAGAGACGGGCTCTCGCTCTTGCCCAGGCTGGTCTCAAACTCCTGAGCTCAAGCGATCCTCCCACCTCGGCCTCCCAGAGTGCTAGGATTAGCATTTTCTAAATTGCAGCTTAACTTAAAGTGCACAAACAAACAATTCGTTTCTTTGATTGTATGTCGAATGTGCATTTGAAGTCCAGATGCTCCCACCCTAGAAACTGCCATCTTTAAGTATTATCCTACGCCGCCTTTTTAAGCAATGACAACCCATGGCTGCTACTCTTATTTTACCTCTCCCTCCTCTTCCTTTCTCTTCTTGCAGCTCCGCCCCTAAAACACATTCTAATTGGCCAATTACATGCAAAGGGCTTGAACCGCCCCCCCAACCTGTGGGAAGCGTATGATAGGGAACATGTGCCTACTGGTTGACCAATAGGAGAATGCCAGAGTCCAACCAGTCCACCAATGGGAGGGTGATGTTCTTGCCCTCTCCAACTCCAGCTGCCTCAGCAGGGTAGCCTCCTGCCCTTGCAGTTTGACACCTTCCTTATATCTTGAGAAGGTCCCTTCGAGGCCACTTAAGGGATGCAGGATGGCAGGCCTGGACTCCCTAAGTCCCACCTGGGCCTTCCCCACTCTTGTCCTCCTGGAGCAGATGGGAGGGAAGGCCTTTCCAGACAAAAATAATATATAGGTAAATATATATGTTTTCAGGTTTTCTTCTTTTATTTCTTTTGTTTTCTTTTTTAATGGGACGAAAATCGCTTTGGCTTTCTTTTTCTTTTCCAAGAAATGTCATTTTAAAATTTCAAGTATCTTGACAATTTGAATACCCTCTCTCGCCCTTTTTCCAAGTTTTGGGTGCTGAGGAGAAACATCAACCTCCCTCTCTATCCTCCCATCTTGTGGCTCAGAGGTGACAACCTGTGAGAAATTTAAGGACCTAGAAGGGAGAAGTGACTAAGAGCTTAGGGGCACAGGAGCAGGGTGTGCAGAAAATGGGATAGGGTGGAGTTAAGAAAAAGCAGCACATCATTGGGTGAAGGAAAAAGAGAAGGAATTTTTAAGGTGGGAGATGGACTGGGAGGTGTAGGCCAGCTTCAGGGTTACAGGAAAAAGATGAATTTGACAGAATTGGGTTTAAAACAAAAAATTAAGACATCTCATTGCTCTGGGTGAGGAATATCAACAGAACAATACAGACCCAAAAGAGATGAGAGGTCTACCTGGTGGCTTTTGATGGTCACAGATGGATGGATCTCAGTGGCCACTGCCTTGTTGGAGTGAAGGAGGCTGGTGGGAGGGGTCTGAAGGGCACTGTGTTGAGGTGTTCCCATGGCCATCTTTTTTTACCTTCTCTTCTTTAGACAGGCATGCCCCTGCTCTTTGTGCTAGGTTGCATTTTCTTCCCACTGTGCTTCACTGTCCTATGCTGGGGCCTGCAGAACCACGCCAGCCTGCAGATGGAGAGACAGGAGGCTGTCTTGGTGGCATCCAAGTAAGAGGACAAGGGTGAGAGTATCTTTGCTGGGGCCAGGGCTGGCGGAGCTGATACCTTACTTTCAGGAAAAGTTCATACTGAAATCGAAAGCCGAGTGGGAGTTGGGGTGGGTGTGGGGCTAAGGGTCAAAAGACATCAACTATGGGATCTTTCGCAATCATTTAATTTCTCTGAACTTCAGATCCCTCATTGGTAAATGGGTTTAATAATAACAGCAACTTTCCTTTCTTCCTGGAGATGTTATGTGAGGGTCATGTGAATTAATGTCTATAAAGCAGGGGTTGCAAACTCCTGCAAATAATGTAAGGGGGGTAGGCTCTGTGGGGATGTTGTGAATGAGAGGACTCACGTTTCATGTAATGGGGGCAGTGGCTGCTCAGACCCAGCCAAATGCTATGGAGTTAGAATGTGAGCCCAGTGTTGTCTGTTCTTTTGATTCTTTCTTAAAAGAAGTTGAAGCCAGGCATGGTAGTCCCAGCTACTCAGCAGGCTGAGGCAGGAGGGCTGCTTGAGCCCAGGAGTTTGAGGTTGCTGTGAGCTATGATGAGGCCACTGCTCTCCAGTCTGGGCAACAGAGTGAGACCTTGTCTTAAAAAAAAAAATTAAAAAAAAAAATTGAGCTTTTTTTTTTTTTTTTTTTTGAAATCGCCCAATTTTTGAACATTGACAAATAACTTGGAATTCATTTAAGAAAATGCTATCCTGATAACACCATACTGATCAAACAAAACATGTCTGTGGACCGGGTTGGGCCCTCGGGCTACAAATTTATGACCTATTTGACAAAGCTTAACATAAATGTATGCTATCATCAAACCACAGGTAGAAGAGGGAGTTTGTAGAAGGCAGATTTTACTAGGGCGTCTAAGTGAATTCCCTGGCAGAAAAAAACAAAACAAAACAAAAACCTTGTCTCTACCTGTTTTAATCTGCCTCATTCAAAATGAAAGCAAAGCTCTGAGACCAGCTTTGTGGTCCTTAATTAAGTAGCTATGGTGCCTACCATCCCCCATCCTCCCAACTCAGTACTTTTTCATGGTTTTGCTCGTGTGTGGCTTTGGAGTTATGCCAACATGGGTTTGAAATCCAGCTTTTTTTTTTTTTAATTTCAGAATATTACGGGGGTACAAACATTTGGGTTACATGAATTGCTTTTGTACAAACTGAGTCAAAGTTATAGGGGTGTCCATCACCCAGATAGTGTGCATTGTATGTGTTAGGTGTGAATCCACCCATCCCCTACTTCCCGTTGAAATCCAGCTTTACCAAGTTTCATAGCTGTGTTATCTTGGCGAGATCTTTTTTTTTTTCCCCCAACTTCTAAACCTTCTTCTATAAAACAGGGAGACCGTTGGGAAGATTAAGTAAGAATCAACATAAATCACTTCTCACTGTGCCCAGACTGTAGTAAAAACTCAGGAAGGTAGTTCCTTTTTCCCCTCAAGTGAAGCTCTGAGGTCAGGTTAGGTGTACTGTTGTCTCTAAAATCTGTCTCTAATCTGTCACTCCTGCCCAAGACAGGACTTCTCAGGGGCTTTCCTACATCTCGCCATTAGAGGGCAGCACAAAACTGCACATTGCAGCCCCAGGTGGCGTGGGCCTGGGGTGGGGAAAGGCCAACCGTGGGGTTGGTTATTGAGGCGAACCTTAGGGCAAGCCTGGACCACCAAAGTGCAGTTTGCGTAGCAGGCCCCACGTTGTGCAGAAGTCCGCAGGACAGTTGGGGACAGGACAGGAAGGCAGAATCCCAGGGAGGCAGCAGGGAAGAGAAGCAGTGTGACCCTGGCCAAGTCACTGTGCCTCGCCTTGCCTATGCTAGAATGAAGGGCCTGAGCCAGCCAGTCCCACGGGCCTTTCACACTCTGAAACTAGGCTGTTCTTTGAAACCTCAGAGCAAGGGGAGCCAGGAACACAAGAAAACTGAAGAGAAAGAGCGTGATGGGTGCTCAAGGGAGGTCAGGAGCGGGCAGTGTCCCAGTGCCCTTGGCCTCCAGGTGGCCTTTCTGAGAGGCCTCTCCCCACCTTCCTCACACCATGCACTGCCACTCTGACACCCAGCAGGAGAGCGTTCTGCCACCTCTTAACTATGTGACCTTGGGTGGCATCACTTAATGCCTCAGGACCATTGCCTGGCCTGTAGGAAGAAGACAAGAGCAGCTACCTTGGTGCTGTTCCAGGAGTTCCAGGAGAGCGATGCTGGCGAGGGGCAATGTTGCAGCCCAGGCAGGGTTCACAAGAGGTGCCTCATATATGTCAGTTTCCCTGTCTGCCACTGGGGTGAAGCGGGTCTCTGGGTCTGGAGGATGCTGTGTTGAGGTGCTTGTTCCCATCCACTCCTTCAGCTCTTCTGAGAGAGCAAGATGCACCCCTTTCTCCTGCCCCCTCTCCCAGGGTGTCCTCTCTTCTGCCTGAGTGGGTGTCCTAAGCTGGCCCCGGCAGGCCACTGAGGGTGCCCGCTGGGAGGCATGGGCAGAGGAGAAACGCCAGGCATCTGCAAAGTGCTGATAGGAGATGGGGTCAGGCCCACCTGGGGCCTAAGAGCCCCCCCAGCTGGCCAAGGACCCCCGGGCCCCTTTCTTCCCCAGGAGAAGAGCCATCCCTTTCCCGCCCTTGTCCCCAGCAGCCCCCTGTGCCACAGCTGCTGTCTCTTTAAGGGCCTCCCCCCTCCCTCTTCCTCAGCTCCCCCCATCTCTGTCGCAGCCACGGCTGTGGCTCAGAGCTGCATGGGGAGACTGCTGCTGCAGGTCCGGTTTCTTGGTGTCTGGTCGGTGCCATCATTTCCCCACCCCTCCCCCCCAAGCTGGTGGCCTCCCCTCCCCCTCCCCCTCCCCACAGAGGGGGCAGGGGGCTGGGCCCGAGCTCTCTATAATGCCATGTGCTGTGCCTGTGCTGGGCAGCGGGGACCGTGGCGGCAGCCAGAGGCGGCAGAGGCGG